>JAKNSD010000124.1:57500-65000 GCA_023525715.1 Cichorium intybus
CGACTCCATTTGACTAACGGGTAGGCCACGGAAAATTACGACCCGATCACGGGATTTTTTAATTGCAATCCCTTACTTACATGTTAACAAGGCCTCACACAAAATTTCGTGTCAATCCGACTTGATTCGAGCCGGTAACGAAGAACTACGACACCGTAGGCTTTTCGGATCGACTAACGATAGGCCACGGAAAATTACCACCCGATAACGGAATTTTTTAATTGCAATCCCTTACTTACATGTTAAAAAGGCCTCACACAAAATTTCGTGTCAATCCGACTTGAATCGAGCAAGTTATGAGCAATTATGCCGCCTCAGCAAAATCAATATCTGTTCCTGTCACTTTGCTTTTTGTGCAATATGTATATATAGGGGGTACCATGGGGACTGCACTCCATCGGTGCCCGACACGGGTGCCCAGCGACCAAGGCGTGCGAGGCTAGCACGACCAAGGCAAGGCCATGGCAAGGCCAACACAGGCCAAGGATGCCCAACGACCACGAGAACAAGGCCTCACCCCACGCACGCCGCCTCGCTTCCTCGCACAACGACCCGTGAACGACCCTCCCCGGCTTGTTTCCTCGCACAGCGACCCGTGTCCCCAGCCCACCCCGTGCGAGATTCCCCAAGTCGCGACCAACTTTTGCCCGACGCCGTGCCCGATCTCGAAAATTATGACGCCTCACCAAAATCAATATCTGTTCCTGTCACTTTGCTTTTTGTGCAATATGTATATATAGGGGGTACCATGGGGACTGCACTCCACCGGTGCCCGATACGGGGATGTGGCGACCACGCCCCGTGAGGTTGGATCGAGCACGGGTAACAAAGGCCAACCATGCCCAACGATCGTGGGAACAAGGCCACGACCCACACGCCTTGCCTTGTTTACCTCGATCATGGGCTTGTTTCCTCGATCCTTGGCTTGTTTCCTCGATCCTTGGCTTGTTTTCCCCGATCATTGGCTTGTTTTCCTCGATCATCGGCTTGTTTACCTCGATCATGGGCTTGTTTCCTCGATCATTGGCTTGTTTTACTCGATCATCGGCTTGTTTACCTCGATCATGGGCTTGTTTCCTCGATCATTGGCTTGTTTTACTCGATCATTGGCTTGTTTTTCTCGATCATCGGCTTGTTTACCTCGATCATCGGCTTGTTTACCTCGATCATGGGCTTGTTTTCTCGATCCTTGGCTTGTTTTCCTCGATCCTTGGCTTGTTTTCCTCGATCATTCGCCTGGATAGTGCCCAACCATGGCTTGTTTTCGAAAATTATGCCGCCTCAGCAAAATCAGTATCTGTTCCTGTCACTTTACTTTTTGTGCAATATGTATATATAGGGGGGGTGTCGAGAGCTGATAGGCGGTGCTAGTCGGAGATAGTCGGAGTTGGCCTATTGGCTTGTGGGTTTGGTCGCGTTTCGCCGGCAACCTTTAGTGGTGTCCTGGTCGCGGGCATCATGCACGTAGATATCTACGTGTTACACTGTCGAGACGATGTTCGCATCGTGGAGGTGGCGACTTAATTGGCATCACAAGCACCGGGTGCCAAGGATTTAGAGACGACCCGCATGTTTACAAGAGTCTATGGTGGATGATGTGCTCGCATATTTTCGGCTTAGTGGAGTCCCTAGCTTTTCAATACGTACTGACCACTACTGGTTGCCCAAGCCCGGCTAGCATTCGGTTGTGTGAGGATCCGTATGGGAGGCGCAATGACGAAACTCGGTTGCGGATATGGTGCCTCATTATTCACCCCGTTGAGTTCCTAGCTTGTTGTTACGTACCGAGCACGACTAGTGGCAGGCTTCGCTAGCCATTCGTCGTGGGAGGATCAGTATGGGAGGCGTGTAACGATTCGGATTCTCTTCTAAACATGCGTGTCGTCTCTAAATCAGTCCCGAATCATTACCATTGCCCAAGCCCCGCTAGCAATCGGTAGTGCAGAGAATCAGTCGCTAAATCACGATCAAAATCACTACCAATGCCCAAGCCCCAGCTAGCAATTGGTAGTGATGAGATCAGTCGCTCTAATGAACTTGTTCGCGTATCGTTCGGTGCATTCTGGGGGTCGTTTTGGCTTTTGGTTGCTTGCTTGGTCTTGGTGCCAAGGGGGTGGCTCTTAGCTGGATGGTCTTCGGGGATGTCTACCGTAAAGGTGCATGAGTGGTGTTTGGTTTGTTACGGGTGGTTGGATGTCTGCTTGAGCAGCAACTTCCACGCGTGCATACCTCTTCAGTAGTGCTACAAGGCTTTGTTTGCCTTGAGCATCCGGTGGGTTTCCTGTGCTGCATACCTAATCAATGGCATCGTTTGGTTATATCAAAGTCCCTCTTCGTGATATGTGAAAGGTTTTAAGCAATCCATGAACTAAATAACCTAAGTTCACATGCAACCTATAAGGATCTATGTTTTCTTCTAATTGAACATATAACAAAAACCTAGAGGCCAGAAAAAGAAACTAAAGATCAAAACAGAAAAACCAACCTTTAATTCTTGGAAGCTGAGCAGCAAAATTATCCTGCCTCAAATGAAAGTCACACCCAAGCTAGAGGAGAGGAGATCGAAAATTCCAGAGGTTCTTCAGGTCAAAAGTGGCGCAGGAATTAGGGTTCCAGGGAGCCCTATTTATAGTTGCAGAATAACCAGTTGATAAGCCTTAAGGATAAACCTTTTTGAATTCAAATAAGATAAACCTTTTATCTTATAATTCAAAACCCTAATTATCCTTTATATATATATATCAATTTCGAAATTAATATATATATATCCATATATATATATTTCGAAATCCACTGGTCACTGTCACACTGCCACTTACTCAACTATTGAATAATTACAGTTTCAGTCCCTGCACTTTTAATTAATCAATTAATCCCCAAATTAAATCCAATCAATTCCGGATTAATTCCTAATTAATTAATATAGTTTCCAATTAATATATTATGACTTTAATATATTAATAAACCATATATTTAATTCCTGTTGATTTATTAATCCCATAATAAATCAAGCTTTCTCTCTACCGAATTTTCTGCCAAACCTCCAGCCATGAGGGCAACCCAAATGGACTGTGCTTCTATTAATTAGGTAAATACTAATTATTAGTCATGGCTTAGACACCTAATCCAACAGTCTCCCACTTGGATAAGTCTATGACTATAATTACCAATTTAGCCTCTAATTAACCAGCACTTGTAGCTTCCTAGAAACCAATGCCAAACTCTGATCTAATCAGTCCTGTCCATAGATAAGTGATCAGATGATCCTCCGTCCAACAAGATATTTTCAGACTCAAGACATGGATAAAATCAATCTGGTCTGAATCACTGTTCCTCGATTTCCGATTTGCATATGACTCTTGACTACCAATTTAGTCCCGGTTGGCCAACCATTTTAGTCAACTTCAAATCATCGAGAGGCCTACAGATATCTGTTCCCCCTTAGGGTCAAGGGACGAATAAACTTCAACTCATATACTTATGTCTTTTACCGGACAAATCACTCACAACAATACGTTTTATAACACCGAGTTACCGATGCGTTTTCGTATTATCAATGAACAACTGTCTTAGTAAATCATAACTCATATGTCTTAGCTTAAAGATCAAAAGATATTATCGTCTCAATATTGCTCGTGATGTAATCCATGAAGCAATCCATTGAGCGCGGGTTTATCCAATACTCAAATCTCCATTTCCAAGTACTCACGAATGGTTCAGCAATCCAATTGCAATGTCTAACCCCTTAGACAATCTATTACCAATTCATGACAGTCTTACTTCACACTTACTCCCTTAAAGTGTAATCGACTGTGGATATTTGAATAATCCAATTATTCAGGAAGTAAAACATGCAAAATGAAACACAATGATAAAGTATTGACAAGAGTAGTAAACCATAATAAATCTCTATTATTAAATCACAAGAGTCAAATACAATACATTGTTACAAGTTTCGAAACCTATCTAATTACTAAAACTTATATCATCTCTTAATCCAATGCTCCTAGCATGCTGATTATGCTTAATCCTACTCAGAGCCTTTGTCAAGGGATCTGCAGGATTATCTTCCGATGATACCCTCTTTACCAGGAGGTGACCTTCTTCTACCCTATGTCTGATGTAGTGGTACTTTCTGTCGATATGCCTGGACTTTCCATGGTCTCGCGGTTCCTTTGTCAAGGCGACCGCACCTTCGTTATCGCAGAACAGTTCCAAGGGCTCCTGAATACTCGGGACTACTCCAAGGTCACCGATAAAGTTCTTCAGCCAAGCCGCTTCCTTTGACGCTTCACTTGCTGCTATGTACTCTGATTCGCACGTAGAATCAGCCACTGTTTCTTGCTTGGAACTTTTCCAAGTCACTGCTCCACCGTTCAAGAGGAATAGCCAGCCCGACTGAGACCGACCACTGTCTCTATCCGTCTGAAAGCTGGCATCTGTATATCCTTCAACTCTCAAGGTATCACTGCCACCGAGGACTAACACCATGTTCTTGGTCCTTCGCAGGTACTTGAGTATATTTTTCACAGCTATCCAATGCGCCCTTCCAGGGTTACCCTGGTACCGACTGACCATGCTCAAGGCAAAAGCCACGTCAGGGCGAGTACACGTCATAGCGTACATGATCGATCCCACAGCCGAAGCGTATGGTACTCGACTCATCTCAGCTATTTCCTCGTCTGTACTCGGACTTTGAGTCTTACTCAGCTTCGCATTACTTTGGATAGGTAGCTCTCCCTTCTTGGAATTTTCCATACTAAACCTCTTTAGTACCTTTTCCAAGTATGTACCCTGACTAAGTCCAATTAGTCTTTTCTTCCTATCTCTCAATATTCTAATCCCAAGAATATAGGCAGCCTCTCCTAGGTCCTTCATGGCGAAACATTTCCCAAGCCAAGCCTTGACATCTTGCAAGGTTGGAATATCGTTTCCCATGAGCAGTATGTCATCGACATACAGCACCAGAAAGGTGACTATACTCCCACTAGCCTTGACATATACGCAGGACTCATCCTCGCTCCTAGAAAAGCCAAACTCTTTGACTTTCTCATGGAAACAAAGATTCCAGCTGCGAGAAGCTTGCTTCAATCCGTAGATTGATCTCTCAAGCTTACACACCTTATTAGGATACTTTGCATCGACAAAACCCTCTGGCTGATTCATGTAAACATCCTCAGTCAACTTCCCATTAAGGAAAGCGGTTTTGACGTCCATCTGCCAAATTTCATAGTCATGAAATGCAGCTATGGCCAGCATAATCCTAATAGATTTTATCTTAGCTACTGGTGAGAAGGTCTCGTCATAGTCAACCCCTGGGGTTTGAGTAAAGCCCTTCGCAACCAGTCTTGCCTTGAAAGTGTGTACCTTTCCGTCCATGTCGGTCTTCTTCTTGAAGATCCATTTGCACCCGACTGTCTTTCGACCCGGTACATTGTCAACCAAGTTCCAAACTTGATTGTCATACATGGACTTGATCTCGCTATCCATGGCCTCTTTCCACTTGGCAGACTCAGGGCCCGCCACTGCTTCCTGGTAGTTAGCAGGTTCATCCAAATTTATCAGTGTCCTATCACTGACAAACGTGTCCCCATCCGAAGTTATATGGAACCCATAAAACTCGGGTGGCATGCTAACCCTACCAGAACGTCTAAGAGGTAAGGATACATCTGTCGGACCAACAGGAACTTCTTCCTCATGTTGGTTGCTAGTTTCTCCAAAGGTTGCGTCATCCGATGACTCTTGAATTTCTTCCACATCAATGGTACTCCCACTGTCCTCTTTGAATACGAGCTCTCTCTCTCGAAAGACCGCTCGTCTAGCTACAAAGACCACGTCCTCGCTCGGTCTGTAGAATAGATATCCAAAGGACTGTTTGGGATAACCAATGAAGAAACACCTTTCGCTTCTGTCTGCGAGTTTGTCTTGAGTCTCTCGTCTAACGAAAGCCTCACAACCCCAGACCTTGATATGTGCCAACGAGGGAGCTTTCCCCGTCCACATCTCATGAGGTGTTTTTGCAACCTTCTTAGTTGGGACAAGATTGAGGATATGGGCGGCAGTCTCTAAGGCATACCCCCAGAAGTGAATGGGAAGTGAAGCTCGACTCATCATGGAACGAACCATGTCCAACAGGGTTCGGTTACGCCTCTCTGCAACACCGTTCAACTGTGGTGTCCTAGGAGGTGTCAACTGCGAAACTATTCCGCATTCCTTTAGATAGTCTAGGAACTCGATACTTAGATACTCTCCGCCTCTGTCGGATCTGAGCATCTTTATCTTCCTGCCCAATTGATTTTCTACTTCGTTCTTAAACTCTTTGAATTTTTCAAAGGTGTCCGACTTGTGCTTGATTAAGTAGATATAACCGTATCTACTAAAATCGTCGGTAAAAGTCACGTAGAACCGCGTGCCATCTTTTGTGGTTGATCTGAATGGACCACACACATCCGTGTGAATGATGTCCAACAGACCCTCACCTCTTTCAAAAGACCCTTTGAAAGGTGATTTAGTCATCTTGCCCAACAGACAAGATTCGCATACATCATCCGACTTGAGGTCGAATGATTCCAACACTCCATCCTTTTGGAGTTGGGCGATGCGTTTCTTGCTGATGTGCCCTAGCCGACTATGCCACAGACATGCCTTTTCCACATCACTAGTAGAATCAATATAATTTACACTTTGTCCTAGATTGTCAACACATTTCACAGTTTCATACACACCATCACAAGGATAAGCAGTAAAATTCAAAATACCATTTTTGAAAACAGAAATAGATCCAATATTATTATCAAAAGAAAAATGAAATCCTTGTCTGAATAATGCGTGAAATGAAATAATATTCCTTGCCATTTCTGGCGAATAGCAACAATCTAATAAATCTATACAAACTTCACTACTAAGCACTAAACTATAAACTCCAATCTTGGTAACAGGGGACGATCTCCTATTGCCCATGATCAAGTTCAGTCTACCGTGCTCCACCTCCCTGCTTTCCTTTAGGCCCTGCATATCAGAACAAATGTGAAAACCACATCCTGTATCAAGGACCCAAGAATTAGAAGATGGTGAGTTTTTAGAGATAGTGTATATACCTGCTGTCGATGGCTTTACTTTCCCATCCTTGACATCCTGCAAGTATTTGGGGCAGCTTCTCTTCCAATGGCCCTTCTCTTTGCAGTAAAAACAGTTGGCTTCATCGGGGTTGGCTACGCAAGGAATTTGGGAAGACTTGGTTCTCGAGCCATTGTTGGATGACCCGACCTGAACCTTTTCCCTCCAATTTTGCTTAGGAGGGCCCTTCCTTTTCTTTCCTCTGCCACTTCCAATGGCTAGGACGGGCTGATTAACCGAGGGTACACTTTTACCCTTCATCCCGTCTTCAGCAACTCGAAGCATGCGATGCAACTCAGTCAGGTTAGCCTGATTGTTGTTCAAATGATAAGCCAGCCTGAACTGGTCATAAGAACTCGGTAGGGAGTTAAGCACTATGTCAAC
>JAKNSD010000124.1:110000-112500 GCA_023525715.1 Cichorium intybus
TGTTATAGTTGGATCCTAGCCTTATTTTATATTGGGTTATTATAAGGACCGACAAGTATCTAATTAAACTTACCTTCTTTTATAGATGTCTTCTGCTGATCAATCCGCTCCCCAATCAAACTCCAGTGTTCCCTCTATCCTCTCACTGTGTTCCAAGGTTCAATTGAACGGGACAAACTACAATGACTGGATTAGAAACATCAAGATGGCTCTGAGGTATGAGAACAAAGAGTATGTTCTCGAGACCGAGCTTGTCGATGTCGACCCCGAAACTGCTACTCCCGAGGAAATTGCCTCGTACCAAAAACATTCTGATGATGCGACCAAAGTGGCCTGCATCATGATTGCCACAATGAACCCCGAATTGCAGAGAATATATGAAGACTACTGGCCCTATGAGATGCACCGTGAGCTTGCGGAAAAGTTCCGTAAGCAAGAGCGCATCGAAAGGTGCGAAGTGGTCAAGGACTTCACGAACAGCAAGCCTAAAGATGGAGAGTCCATCTGTGCCCATGTGCAAAGAATGCAAGGTTACGTGGAGCGGCTTAGAAAGCTTGCGATGCCTGTACCGGAGGAGTTGGCCGTTGACATAGTGCTTAACTCCCTACCGAGTTCTTATGACCAGTTCAGGCTGGCTTATCATTTGAACAACAATCAGGCTAACCTGACTGAGTTGCATCGCATGCTTCGAGTTGCTGAAGACGGGATGAAGGGTAAAAGTGTACCCTCGGTTAATCAGCCCGTCCTAGCCATTGGAAGTGGCAGAGGAAAGAAAAGGAAGGGCCCTCCTAAGCAAAATTGGAGGGAAAAGGTTCAGGTCGGGTCATCCAACAATGGCTCGAGAACCAAGTCTTCCCAAATTCCTTGCGTAGCCAACCCCGATGAAGCCAACTGTTTTTACTGCAAAGAGAAGGGCCATTGGAAGAGAAGCTGCCCCAAATACTTGCAGGATGTCAAGGATGGGAAAGTAAAGCCATCGACAGCAGGTATATACACTATCTCTAAAAACTCACCATCTTCTAATTCTTGGGTCCTTGATACAGGATGTGGTTTTCACATTTGTTCTGATATGCAGGGCCTAAAGGAAAGCAGGGAGGTGGAGCACGGTAGACTGAACTTGATCATGGGCAATAGGAGATCGTCCCCTGTTACCAAGATTGGAGTTTATAGTTTAGTGCTTAGTAGTGAAGTTTGTATAGATTTATTAGATTGTTGCTATTCGCCAGAAATGGCAAGGAATATTATTTCATTTCACGCATTATTCAGACAAGGATTTCATTTTTCTTTTGATAATAATATTGGATCTATTTCTGTTTTCAAAAATGGTATTTTGAATTTTACTGCTTATCCTTGTGATGGTGTGTATGAAACTGTGAAATGTGTTGACAATCTAGGACAAAGTGTAAATTATATTGATTCTACTAGTGATGTGGAAAAGGCATGTCTGTGGCATAGTCGGCTAGGGCACATCAGCAAGAAACGCATCGCCCAACTCCAAAAGGATGGAGTGTTGGAATCATTCGACCTCAAGTCGGATGATGTATGCGAATCTTGTCTGTTGGGCAAGATGACTAAATCACCTTTCAAAGGGTCTTTTGAAAGAGGTGAGGGTCTGTTGGACATCATTCACACGGATGTGTGTGGTCCATTCAGATCAACCACAAAAGATGGCACGCGGTTCTACGTGACTTTTACCGACGATTTTAGTAGATACGGTTATATCTACTTAATCAAGCACAAGTCGGACACCTTTGAAAAATTCAAAGAGTTTAAGAACGAAGTAGAAAATCAATTGGGCAGGAAGATAAAGATGCTCAGATCCGACAGAGGCGGAGAGTATCTAAGTATCGAGTTCCTAGACTATCTAAAGGAATGCGGAATAGTTTCGCAGTTGACACCTCCTAGGACACCACAGTTGAACGGTGTTGCAGAGAGGCGCAACCGAACCCTGTTGGACATGGTTCGTTCCATGATGAGTCGAGCTTCACTTCCCATTCACTTCTGGGGGTATGCCTTAGAGACTGCCGCCCATATCCTCAATCTTGTCCCAACTAAGAAGGTTGCAAAAACACCTCATGAGATGTGGACGGGGAAAGCTCCCTCGTTGGCACATATCAAGGTCTGGGGTTGTGAGGCTTTCGTTAGACGAGAGACTCAAGACAAACTCGCAGACAGAAGCGAAAGGTGTTTCTTCATTGGTTATCCCAAACAGTCCTTTGGATATCTATTCTACAGACCGAGCGAGGACGTGGTCTTTGTAGCTAGACGAGCGGTCTTTCGAGAGAGAGAGCTCGTATTCAAAGAGGACAGTGGGAGTACCATTGATCTGGAAGAAATTCAAGAGTCATCGGATGACGCAACCTTAGGAGAAACTAGCAACCAACATGAGGAAGAAGTTCCTGTTGGTCCGACAGATGTATCCTTACCTCTTAGACGTTCTGGTAGGGTTAGCATGCCACCCGAGTTTTATGGGTTCCATATAACTTCGGATGGGGACACG
>JAKNSD010000125.1:12500-16908 GCA_023525715.1 Cichorium intybus
AATATACTTGAAACAAAAACTAGATTGTGTAATGCTGAGACTAAAAACAAAAAGAATTGCCTAGTTAAAAAGAATTGCCTAGTTAAAATGTATGATCCCTTTTTGACTGGAATGTCTCGTGGAAGAATCACGAAATTGATTTCATCTTCAATCATAAACGAAACTTCGATAGAAAATCGCACAGAAACATCTGAACTAAATAAAATTCATGATATCTTTATTCCCTATCCTAATTCTCGAGAATATGAACAGAAAATAGAAAAATCAGAAAAAACCCGAGTCAAAATGGATTCAAATAATGGGTTCAATTTTGCATTGAACGCAATTCTAACTAACCCTAAGGATCAAAAAAAATCTAGTGGAATAAATGAAATCAGTAAAAAACTCCCTCGATGGCCATACAAATTAATCAACGAGTTGCACCAACAGTTAAAAAAACGACGAAAAGAACAAGGCATAATGCAAGGGCTGGGGCACCAGCTTCGAACAAGAAGATTTAAACGTATACCTTTTTTAAGTGATTCGAAACGAATTTTAGCAACTTTTATGAAGTTAACGAATTACAATTTAAAAAAAATGAAAAGAGATTTTCATTTTATAAACTATTTGGAAGAACCAGATTTTCGTCGATGGATAATCAAAGGATCTATGCGCGCTCAAAGGCGTAAAATTGTTATTTTGGGACCGTCTCAAAGAAATCCCCATTCCCCCCTTTTTTTCCAAAAAAAGGAAGATTTTCCTTTTCCTATAGCCGACCTACTGAAACTTTTTTTTAATATTAGAAATTGGGTGGGTAAAAAGTCAGAATTGGAAATTGTAGATCAACAATTAAAAAAAAAAAAAAACAACCAGGAAGAAACAATCGAATTCTGGAAGAACATTTCACATGGACAAAAAACAAGAAGTATTCTGTTAATAGTTCAATCAATTGTTAGAAGACATATTAAATTACCCTTATTGATAATAGGTAAGAATATTGTCCGCATTTTATTACGGCAATCTCCGGAATGGTATGAGGATTTCCAAGATTTGAATAGAGAAATTTATCTAAAATGCAACTCTAATGGTCTTCAATTCTCCAAAACAAAATTACCTAAAAATTGGTTTAAAGACGGTTTTCAGATAAAAATCCTATATCCTTTTCATTTGAAACCTTGGCACAGATCTAAGCTAGGACTCTATGATTCTGATAGAGATCTAAAGGAACAAGATGATTTTGATTCTTGTTTTTTAACAGTTTGGGGAATGGAAGCGGAATATCCTTTTGGTCCTGCTCGAAAAACACCTTCCTTTTTTGAACCCATTTTAAACGATATAAACTATAAAATCCAAATCAGAAAATTAAATTTTACAGTTCGAAGAATTTTTAAAAAAATAAAAAAGAAAGAAGAATTTGTAAAACG
The DNA here is from genome assembly GCA_023525715.1 of Cichorium intybus. Lineage (NCBI taxonomy): Eukaryota > Viridiplantae > Streptophyta > Magnoliopsida > Asterales > Asteraceae > Cichorium > Cichorium intybus. The sequence continues at coordinate 13,904 of JAKNSD010000125.1, forward strand.
AATAAAAAAAGAACTTTTAAAAGTAAAGAAAATTCCATTATTTATAGAGAAACAATTTATACCGAAAGAAATATATGAATCAAGTGAAACTCAAACAGAAAAGGATTCTATAATCAGCAATCAGATAATTCATGAATCACTTAGTCAAATTCGATCTACAGGTTGGACAAATTATTCACAGGCAGAAGAAGAAATGAAACATAGGATTGATAGAAGAAACACAATCAGAAATGAAATAGAAATAATGAAAAAAAATAAAAAAAAAGTAACGCCAGGAATCAAAAAAAAGAAAAAGAATAATGCAGAATCAGCCCCCAAAATTTTGAAAATATTCAAAAGAAAAAATATTGAATTAATAGTTAAATTTTTGATTGAAAAAATATACATAGATATCTTTCTATGTATCATTAATATGCGCAGAATCGCTCTACAACTTTTTATGGAATCAACAAAAAAAATTCTTTATAATGATAAATACATTGACAATAAAGAAAGGATTAATAAAACAAAACAAAATAAAATTGACTTTATTTTCCCTATGACTATAAAAAGGGCTTTTGATAATCTTAAAAATAGTAAGCGGAAGTCAGATATTTTTTTTGATTTATCTTACTTGTCACAAAAATATGTATTTTTAAAATTATCACAAACCCAAATTATTAACTTCAATAAGTTAAGATCTATTCTTCAATATAATGGACCGTCCTTTTTTCTTAAGACTGAAATAAAGGATTTTTTTGGAAGACAAGGAATATTTCATTCCGAATTAAGACATAAGAAACTTCCAAATTCTGGAATGAATCCATGGAAAAACTGGTTAAGAGGTCATTATCAATACGATTTATCTCAGATTACATCGTCTAGATTAATCCCACAAAAATGGCGAAATAGAATCAATCAATGCCATACGTCTCAAAGCCATACGGCTCAAAATAAAGATTTAAACAAATGGTATTCCTCTGAAAAAGACCAATTACTTGATTCAAAAAAAAAACAAAATTCAAAAGTCTATTTATTACCAAATAAAAAGGATAATTTTCAAAAAAACTATAGATATGATCTTTTATCATATAAATATATTCATTCTGAAACTAAGAATAACTCCTATATTTATAGATCATCATTAGAAACAAATAAGAACCAAGAAAATTCCACCAGAAATAAAGAAAAATTTTTTAACATACTCAAGAATATTCCTAGCAAGAATTATATAGTAAAAAGCGATATTATATATATGGAAAAAAATACAGATAGAAAATATTTGTGTAAAATTATTAAAAATATTAAGGTTGAACCTAATAAGGACCAAATAATGGATAAAATTCATAATAATGGTCTTTTTTATCTTCCGATTGATTCAAATTCCCAAATAAATAACAAAAAGGTATTTTTTGATTGGATGGGAATGAATGAAAAAATCTTAATCTTAAATTACCCCATATCAAATCCGAAAGTTTTTTTCTTTCCAGAGTTTGTGATACTTTATCATAAATATAAAGAGAAACCTTGGTTTATCCCAAGCAAATTACTTCTTTTAAATTTGAATATAAATCCCAATTTTAGTGAAAATCAAAATATTAACGGAAAGCAAGAAGAGGATTTTTTCCATTTTAGCCCATCAAATTCAAAACAATATTTTGAATTAAAGAATGAAAACCATATTGAAGAATATTTTTTAGAATCGATCGAAAAACTAAAAATATTCTTTAAAGGAGATTTTCCTTTGCAATTAAGATGGGCTGGACGTTTGAATGAATTGAATCAAAAACTGATGAATAATATCCAGATATATGGTCTCTTGCTTAACCTGATAAATGTAAGAAAAATTAGTATATCCTATATTCAAAAGAAAGAAATTAATCTGGATATAATGAGTAGGCGTTTAAATCTTACACAATTAATCAAAAACGGAATGTTAATTATGGAACCTGCCCGCCTATCTCTAAAAAATGACGGACAGTTTTTTATGTATCAAATCATAGGTATTTCATTGGTTCATAAAAGTAAGCACCAAAGTAATCAAAGATACCGAAAACAAAAAAATCTTTCTAAAAATACAGACAAAAATAATTATGATTTGCTTGTTCCTGAAAAAATTTTATCGTCTAGACGTCGTAGAGAATTGAGAATTCTCATTTCTTTCAATTTGAATTTAAAGAATAACAATAGTGTGGATAAAAATACATTAATTTACAAGGAGAACAAGATAAAAAACTGGAGTCAATTTTTGGATGAAAGTGAACATTTTGACATAAAAAAAAATGAATTAATTAAATTCAAGTTCTTTTTTTGGCCTAATTATCGATTAGAAGATTTAGCTTGTATGAATCGCTATTGGTTTGATACCAATAATGGGAGCCGCTTGAGTATGTTAAGGATATATATGTATCCATGATTAAAAATTTGGAGTTTCTATATATTTTGTTGTTCTAGCAATCAGATTTTTCTGTCCGTGATCTATATATATCCATGTTATATGCAAGCAACCAAATGTACATATGCGCTGTCTTACATCCTAGTCTAGGATACTGCAATAATAAGGAAATGAGGTAGGAAATGATGTATCAATTAAAGCTAGAAATTAATCAACAGAATCTTCGTACTAAACTATTTGGTATCGTCTTTTGTATCACTATACAAATGAACTACAAAATCGGATTGATTAATGTTAATTGATAAAATCAGGAATCTATAAAGAAATTCTGGTTATTGTGTATACTACATTAAAATTTCTGACATTATTATTACTGATCAATAAAATAAATATCTGTAAAAAGGGGAGTGTGAAATTATTTTATGGTAAAAAATTCATTTATTTCAATTATTTTTCAAGAACAAGAAGAAAACAAAGAAAACAGAGGATCTGTTGAATTTCAAGTATTAAGTTTCACCAATAAGATACGGAGACTTACTTCACATTTGGAATTGCACAAAAAAGACTATTTATCTCAGAGAGGTCTGCGGAAAATTCTGGGAAAACGTCAACGGTTGCTGGCTTATTTGTC
>JAKNSD010000125.1:16931-21931 GCA_023525715.1 Cichorium intybus
GAGCTTATCAGCAAAAACGAATCAATTTAGGTAGTCCTTTGTGGCTGCGGTGGCGACTAGATCAACGCGTTATTGCTGCAAGAGAAGCTCCCATCGAAATTCACTATGAATCTGTGGGGACCTATTATGAGATTTATGGACACTATCTAATAGTACGAAGTATAAAAAAACAAATTTTTTATGTATATATTCGAACCACTCTTGGTCATATTTCTCTTTATCGAGAAATCGAAGAAGCCATACAGGGGTTTTGGCAAGGCTGTTGTAATTCTATGCTACCAACGGGAATTCGAGTCTCTCCGGGTTAACTAGGACCATAATTGCAGAATTTCTACGTGAATCAAGATCTAGAAAAGGAAGTTTTCCAATCACTGACTCAAGCCCATTGTCAAATTCTACTCAGCGCAATATGGAGGTACTGATGGCAGAACGGCCCACTCAGGTCTTTCACAATAAAGTGATAGACGGAACTGCCATGAAACGACTTATTAGTCGATTTATTGATCACTATGGAATAGGATATACATCACATATCCTGGATCAAGTAAAGACTCTGGGTTTCCGACAAGCTACCGCCGCATCCATTTCATTAGGAATTGATGATCTTTTAACAATACCTTCTAAAAGATGGCTAGTTCAAGACGCTGAACAACAAAGTTTTATTTTGGAAAAACACCATCATTATGGGAATGTACACGCGGTAGAAAAATTACGTCAATCGATCGAAATATGGTATGCCACAAGTGAATATTTGCGACAAGAAATGAATCCTAATTTTCGGATGACCGATCCTTTTAATCCAGTCCATATAATGTCTTTTTCGGGAGCCAGAGGAAATGCATCTCAGGTACATCAATTAGTAGGTATGAGAGGATTAATGTCGGATCCCCAAGGGCAAATGATTGATTTACCCATTCAAAGCAATTTACGCGAAGGGCTCTCTTTAACAGAATACATTATTTCTTGCTACGGAGCCCGTAAAGGGGTTGTGGATACCGCTATCCGAACATCAGATGCAGGATATCTCACGCGCAGACTTGTTGAAGTAGTTCAACACATTGTTGTACGTCGAACAGATTGTGGCACCGTTCGAGGTATTTCTGTAAGTCCTCGAAATGGAATGATGGCGGACAGGATTTTTATCCAAACATTAATTGGCCGTGTATTAGCAGATGATATATATATAGGTTCGCGATGTATTGCTACTAGAAATCAAGATATTGGGGTTGGACTTGTCAGTAGATTCATAACTTTTAGAGCACAACCAATCTCTATTCGAACCCCCTTTACTTGTAGGAGTACATCTTGGATTTGTCAATTATGTTATGGCCGGAGTCCAGCTCATGACGACCTGGTCGAATTGGGAGAAGCCGTAGGTATTATTGCAGGTCAATCTATTGGAGAACCGGGCACTCAATTAACATTAAGAACTTTTCATACCGGCGGAGTATTCACAGGGGGTACTGCAGAACATGTGCGAGCCCCTTCTAATGGAAAAATAAAATTCAATGAGGATTTGGTTCATCCGACACGTACACGTCATGGACATCCTGCTTTTCTATGTTCTAGAGACTTGTATGTAACTATTGAGAGTGAAGATATTATACACAATGTGTGTATTCCGCCCAAAAGTTTTCTTTTAGTTCAAAACGATCAATATGTAGAATCAGAACAAGTGATTGCTGAGATTCGCGCGCGAACATCCACTTTGAATTTGAAAGAGAAGGTTCGAAAACATATTTATTCTGACTCAGAGGGCGAAATGCACTGGAATACCGATGTGTACCATGCACCTGAATTTACATATGGTAATATTCATCTCTTACCAAAAACAAGTCATTTATGGATATTATTAGGGGAACCCTGGAGATACAGTCTAAGCCCCTGTTCGATCCACAAGGATCAAGATCAAATGAACGCTTATTCTCTTTCTGTCAAGCCAAGATATATTGCTAACCCCTCAGTAACTAATAATCAAGTGAGACACAAATTTTTTAGTTCGTATTTTTCTGATAAAAATCAAAAAGGAGATAGGATTCCTGATTATTCAGAACTTAATCGAATGACATGTACAGGTCGTTGTAATCTCAGATATCCGGCCATTCTCGACGGCAATTCTGATTTATTGGCAAAGAGGCGAAGAAATAGATTCATCATCCCACTCGAATCGATTCAAGAAGGCGAGAACCAACTAATACCTTCTTCAGGTATCTCAATGGAAATCCCCAGAAATGGTATTCTCCGTAGAAATAGTATTCTTGCTTATTTCGACGATCCTCGATATATAAGAAAAAGCTCGGGACTTACTAAATATGAGACTAGAGAACTGAATTCAATCGTCAACGAAGAGGATTTGATTGAGTATCGAGGAGTCAAGGTATTTTGGCCAAAATACCAAAAGGAAGTCAATCCATTTTTTTTTATTCCCGTGGAAGTCCACATTTTGGCCGAATCTTCTTCCATAATGGTACGGCACAATAGTATTATTGGGGCAGATACACAAATCACTTTAAATAGAAGAAGTCGGGTAGGCGGATTGGTCCGAGTGAAGAAAAAAGCAGAAAAAATGAAACTGATAATCTTTTCTGGAGATATCCATTTTCCTGGAAAGACAAATAAGGCATTCCGATTGATACCACCAGGAGGGGGAAAACCAAATTCCAAAGAATACAAAAAATTGAAAAATTGGCTCTATATCCAACGAATGAAACTTTCCAGGTATGAAAAAAAGTATTTTGTTTTGGTTCAACCCGTAGTCCCATATAAAAAAACGGAGGGTATAAATTTAGGAAGACTTTTCCCGCCGGATCTCTTGCAGGAAAGTGATAATCTACAACTTCGAGTTGTCAATTATATCCTTTATTATGACCCAATTCTTGAAATTTGGGACACAAGTATTCAATTAGTTCGGACTTCTTTAGTGTTAAATTGGGACCAAGACAAAAAGATCGAAAAGGCCTGTGCTTCCTTTGTTGAAATAAGGACAAATGGTTTGCTTAGATATTTTCTAAGAATCGACTTAACGAAGTCACCTATTTCTTATACCGGAAAAAGGAACGATCTGTCGGGTTCAGGATTGATCTCTGAGAATGGATCAGATCGCGCTAATGTCAATCCGTTTTCTTCCATTTATTCCTATTCCAATTCCAAGGCAAGGATTCAAGAATCCCTTAATCCAAATCAAGGAACTATCCATACGTTGTTGAATCGAAATAAGGAATCTCAATCTTTGATAATTTTGTCATCATCCAATTGTTTTCGAATAGGCCCATTCAACGATGTAAAATCTCCCAAAGAATCAATCAAAAAGAACCCCCTAATTCCAATTAGGAATTCGTTGGGCCCGTTAGGAACAGGCTTTCCAATTTATAATTTTGATTTATTTTCCCATTTAATAACCCATAATCAGATCTTGGTAACTAACTATTTGCAACTTGACAATTTGAAAAAGATTTTTCAAATACTTAAATATTATTTACTGGATGAAAATGGTCAAATTTATAATCCCTATTCATGCAGTAACATCGTTTTGAATCCATTCCATTTGAATTGGTATTTTCTCCATTACAATTATTGTGAAGAGACATCTACAATCGTTAGTCTTGGGCAGTTTCTTTGTAAAAATGTATGTATAGCCAAAAAAGGACCGCATTTCAAATCGGGTCAAGTTCTAATTGTTCAAGTTGACTCTGTGGTAATACGATCAGCTAAGCCTTATTTGGCTACTCCAGGAGCAACTGTTCATGGGCATTATGGGGAAATCCTTTACGAAGGAGATACATTAGTTACATTTATATATGAAAAATCAAGATCTGGTGATATAACGCAAGGTCTTCCAAAAGTGGAACAGGTGTTAGAAGTGCGTTCGATTGATTCAATATCGATGAATCTCGAAAAGAGGATTGAGGGTTGGAACAAATGTATAACAAGAATTCTTGGAATTCCTTGGGCATTCTTGATTGGTGCTGAGCTAACTATAGTGCAAAGTCGTATCTCTTTGGTTAATAAGGTCCAAAAGGTTTATCGATCCCAGGGGGTGCAGATACATAATAGGCATATAGAAATTATTGTACGTCAAATAACATCAAAAGTGTTGGTTTCAGAAGATGAAATGTCTAATGTTTTTTCGCCCGGAGAACTAATTGGATTGTTGCGAGCGGAACGAATGGGGCGCGCTTTGGAAGAAGCGATCTGTTACCAAGCCGTCTTATTGGGAATAACAAGAGCATCTATGAATACTCAAAGTTTCATATCTGAAGCTAGTTTTCAAGAAACTGCTAGAGTTTTAGCAAAAGCAGCTCTCCTGGGCCGTATCGATTGGTTGAAAGGCCTGAAAGAAAACGTTGTTCTGGGGGGGATGATACCTGTTGGTAGCGGCTTCAAAACACCTTCAAGCGAACCTAACAACATTCCTAACAACATTGCCTTTGAACTCCAAAAAAAGAATCTATTAGAGGGGGAAATGAAAGATATTTTGTTCTACCACAAAAAATTATTTGATTCTTGCCTTTCAAATAATTTCCATGATACACAAGAACAATCATTTTTTTAGGATTTAAGGATCCCTAAGAGCAGATTCACCCCTTTCTTTTATATTTTATAAAGGATCTGTTGGTCCAGTCATTTGATTTGGTAATAGTAATCAAAAAAAGAACAAATAGAAAAGAATAATGGCTTGGGCTGTGTATCTACGCCAATCTACGGTAGAAGAGAAGGTTCCATCGGAACAATTATTTATTTCAGGGTACCTCTCTCTTTTTTTTTTCAAAAGGGGGAGGCAGTGTGGGGAGAAATGACAAGAAGATATTGGAACATTAATTTAGAAGAGATGATGGAAGCAGGAGTTCATTTTGGCCATGGTACTAGGAAATGGAATCCTAAAATGGCACCTTATATCTCTGCAAAACGTAAAGGTATTCATATTACAAATCTTACTAGAACTGCTCGTTTTTTATCAGAAGCTTGTGATTTGGTTTTTGATGCAGCAAGTAGGGGAAAAC
>JAKNSD010000125.1:49431-51931 GCA_023525715.1 Cichorium intybus
TTTCCTACGAAGAGTACTGAACAAAAGTTGGTTTGTTTATCCACTGAAATGAAATGTGTTTTTGCTTTTAGTTTGATATTCTACTTTAAACGATCCCCATGAATGGGCTTATAGGAATAATTGTCTTTTGATGAAGCAATCAGTCAGTTAAAACAATAACGAGGAAATTCAAATGAAAAATGATACAATTTTTTGTATTTGAATATTCTATTCATTTTGATTTTATAGGGCTCTAGGGCTATACGGACTCGAACCGTAGACTTTCTCGGTAAAACAGATCAAACTTATTATTATCAAAATGATCTGAACTGTTTCAAAGACCCAACATGCATTTTTTGTGCATTGGGCTCTTTCATTAACTGATATAAATATCAGCTAGTCCGCCATTTTTATTTTTGACCGAAAAATAAGAAGATGGCTCCATGTGCTCTGAGTCATTATGTGGATTCAGATTCAGGAACACTACCAAAGTTTTTCAAGGGGGGTTATCTTGACGTAGGTCTGCCTCTGGCCTAGATTAACCTAAGTGAAATGAAGTCTCTATCGCTCTACTTAAAAATCAAATATGAAACTTCATACACCTTAAAGTTCATAGGACGAAAAGAGATTTTTTTGAGGCCCTTATGCTCAGCCTAGCATTGAATAGACTGGGTATTCACCTTATCAATATATCAAATCAATGATGGGGTCTGTTTGGCACCTAGCTGGGCCCCTAAACGGACCGAACCCTTGTCAGGCTATTGTTCTCTTCTTCCCTCAAAGTTATGGAGTAAGACATCGATTTCTCAATAAGATCAATTTTTTTGATTCCATGATGGACTCCCCTGAAAAACATCGGCGCGCGTGTAAACGAGGTGCTCTACCAACTGAGCTATAGCCCTTAGTGCTTGTAATATATATTTTATTATGTAGATAATTTCTTGTCAAGATGAATATTCTCAAGATGAATATTCCATGATCCAAGATCATATTGATCGGTATTGCTTCTAAGTAATATGATATTTATAATCCATCGATGGGATGAGTCCCTTTTGGTTTTCTTTGTGAAGATAAATGACCTACTTAACTCAGCGGTTAGAGTATTGCTTTCATACGGCGGGAGTCATTGGTTCAAATCCAATAGTAGGTAGAACTTATTAGATACCGCGGTCCATGGTATCTAATAAGTTTTTATATACCCATTTTCTTTTAGTGATATTGATTTTGTATCGTTTCTATTTCTTTTTCGTTGCATCAAAATATGATTGTGCTTGATTGTATTTACTCGACAGAATCAAGTCAAACAAAACACCCAAATATAGGGTGTATAAATCGATGATTATTCGGACGCACCGACTGGTTATGAAATCGCATTGATAGCCTCTACCCGTGTCCTAGCCCGTCGGAGAGCTAGATTTGCCTCAATTGTTTGTCTCTTTCCTTCAGCTTTTCTCAAAGCAGCTTCCGCTATTTCAAGAGTTTGCTGAGCTTCTTGTGGATCAATGTCACCACTTTTCTCTGCATCATTTACTAAAACAGTGATCTCATTATTACCTATTCTAGCAAAACCGCCCATCAGAGCCATCGTTAGCCATTGGTCGTTAAGGCGTATTCTCAAAATACCTATATCTACTGCTGTGGCAATAGGAGCGTGATTTGGTAATACGCCAATTTGTCCACTATTAGTAGATAAAATGATTTCTTTCACTTCTGAATCCCAAACTATTCGATTAGGGGTCAGTACACAAAGATTTAAGGTCATTTCTGCAAATTGCTCTCCATTTATAAGTTCATAGCCTTCGCCGTAGCTTCATCGATGTTACCTACCAAATAAAAGGCCTGTTCAGGAAGACCGTCTAATTCTCCGGAAAGGATTAATTGAAAGCCTCTAATTGTTTCTGCTAAACCAACATATTTTCCCGGAGAACCCGTAAATACTTCTGCTACAAAAAAAGGTTGTGATAAGAAACGCTCAATTTTTCGCGCTCTTGCTACGGTTAAACGATCCTCTTCGGATAATTCGTCCAATCCAAGAATAGCTATAATATCTTGAAGTTCTTTGTAACGTTGTAAAGTTTGCTTAACCTCTTGTGCAGTGTCATAATGTTCTTCACCAACGATCCGGGGTTGTAGCATAGTTGACGTTGAATCTAAAGGATCTACTGCTGGATAGATACCTTTGGCGGCTAATCCTCTTGATAGTACGGTAGTAGCATCTAAATGTGCAAATGTCGTAGCAGGAGCAGGGTCGGTCAAATCATCTGCAGGTACATAAACAGCTTGAATAGAAGTTATGGACCCTTCTTTAGTAGAAGTAATTCTTTCTTGTAAAGTACCCATTTCGGTACTAAGGGTAGGTTGATAACCCACAGCGGAAGGCATTCTACCCAACAAGGCAGATACTTCAGATCCTGCTTGGACAAAACGGAAGATATTGTCAATAAATAAAAGTACGTCTTGTTCATTAACATCTCGGAAATATTCCGCCATAGTTAGGGCAGTCAAACCAACTCTCATACGA
>JAKNSD010000125.1:56931-64431 GCA_023525715.1 Cichorium intybus
TAAAGAGTCAAAAGTCACAGAAAATCCGCCCCTTATTTCTATATTCCTGATTATTGATCAAGAAGCCTCTATTAACAAGATAGAAGATGAAATTCTTATTTTCGTGAAATTAGGCAAATCAAAAAAATCTACTCTTCTCGTCATATATAATGAAAATATATAAAATATAGAATTTTTTATTTTTCTATATCTTTTTATTTTTCTATATCTTATGATAATCCTATTTTGACTAAGAATCCCTGCTGGATGGGATTCTAACAAACCCTTCAATATATTCAATATAAATATAATCTAATTAATTTTTAAGAAACTTTTTGCTTACTAAATGAAATTCGAAGACAAGAGCAAAAAATGAAGAAAATAATATCTCATCCATATCCTTTCAAATCTTTCATGTAGAAAGATGAAAAACTACATTATATACTCACTTAGATAGATACTTAGATTTATACTTAATAGATATTAAGTAATAATAATAATTCCAATTTAGAATTATCAAATTATAATAAGATATCTTTATATATAATAAGATATCTTTATATTATAAATATAAAATATAAATAATAATAACAGGTACAAATAGTAAATCGAGGTACCCATTCTATGACAACTCTTAACTTTCCCTCTGTTTTGGTGCCTTTAGTAGGCCTAGTATTTCCGGCAATCGCAATAGCTTCTTTATTTCTTCATGTTCAAAAAAACAAGATTGTTTAGAGCCGATGGCACAAAATCTCATCTATTTTTTTTTTTCAAAACTGACGCTTGTATCATAACACAGATATCTATTTAGCAAAATATGGTATAAGCGGCTTCCGCCGAAAAACTCTTATGTCTCCAGAAAATGCTATAGGGATCAATGGATTCTAGCTATTTTCAAATAGACCCGAATCGACGGATAGCTGAACTGTAAAGTTGGTCTATCTATATGTATGTGGCTATCTTTAGTGAGATCATACGAGGGGTATGTTATTAGTTTAGATCTAACCAATTTAATGGAATTACTCCTAAAGGGTCACATCAAACTAGTGCTAGTTGATGCGAGTTACTTCGGAAACAAAAGGACTAAAGTCAAATTCATTTGGGGTATTCTCTCAATTCCAAAAAAATCAACTGGATCAAGTATGAGTTGTCGATCAGAACATATATGGATAGAACCTATAACGGGGGCTCGAAAAACAAGTAATTTCTGCTGGGCTGTATCCTTTTTTTAGGGTTCATTAGGATTCTTGTTGGTTGGAACCTCGAGTTATCTTGGTAGAAATTTGATATCTTTATTTCCGTCTCAGGAAATAGTTTTTTTTCCACAAGGAATTGTGATGTCTTTCTATGGGATCGCGGGTCTTTTTATTAGCTCCTATTTGTGGTGCACAATTTCGTGGAATGTAGTAGTGGTTATGATCGATTTGATAGAAAAGACGGAATAGTGTGTATCTTTCGTTGGGGATTTCCCTGGAAAAAAATCGTCGGGTCTTCCTCCGATTTCTTATAAAAGATATTCAGTCCGTCAGAATCGAAGTTAAAGAAGGTATTTATGCTCGTCGTGTCCTTTATATGGATATCAGAGGCCAGGGAGCCATTCCATTGACTCGTACTGATGAGAATTTTACTCCACGGGGAAATGGAACAAAAAGCTGCTGAATTGGCCTATTTCTTGCGTGTACCAATTGAAGTATTTTAAGAAATGAGACCAGAAATGAATGCTTTCTCAGCAGGAGGGCAAAAACGCAAAAATCCTCTTTTTCTATAACATAACTTAATTGAGGTTTCTTCAGAACATTCATTCCAGTCAAAGCAGGCATATATGGAACAAGTATCAAAAAAAAAACTCTTTTGCGGATCTTTTATATGTATCGAAATATACAAGTCAATTCAATAAAAAAATAAGAAACAAATCGAAATATCTCATAATCAACCATTTAGAAATAAGGAAATTCCCCCTTTTTAACTTGTTGGAATTGAGACTTTAGAGATCATATCTTGTAATTTTTTCGAAGCTTCTTTTTATACTTTTTGTGCTCCTTAATGACCAAAAAATTGAATCTCTTCTAATGATAACTAGCCAATTTCTGTCGTTTTTTGCCACTCATTTTTCACAATATTCTTCAGAAATTTCCCTCAATTATTCTATCCCTGACTACTCATAGTAAGTTCAATTTTTTCGAAATATTAGAGATTTTGATATAATGATAGAAAAGGAGTTCTTTCGTCTCAATATCTGAATAATATTCATATTCATTATTTCAATTTTTCCGGGCATTCATCGAAAGGAGATGTGTGCTTCGAATTTGATCAATTGAGATATAGGGAAACAATATTTTTTGATTATTTATCCATTCCAATTTTTCGTCTATTTCTGTATTTTTTTCTAGATTCATAGGTTCGATAACTTGTAATAGAACTGATCCGTGAGAGAAATATTAGATTACATAGAGTCGACGAATGAGATGGGTTCATTAACAATTCAGAGATGAAAAAATGGAAAAAAAGAAAGCATTCACTCCTCTTTTATATCTTGCATCTATAGTATTTTTGCCCTGGTGGATTTCTCTCTCATTTCAAAAAAGTATGGAATCCTGGGTTACTAATTGGTGGAATACTGGGCAATCCGAAACTTTTTTGAATGATATTGAAGAAAAGAGTATTCTAGAAAAATTCATAGAATTAGAGGAACTCCTCTTCTTAGAGGAAATGATCAAGGAATACTCGGAGACACATCTACAAAACCTTCGTATAGGAATTCACAAAGAAACAATCCAATTAATCAAGATACACAACGAGGGTCGTATTCATACGATTTTGCACTTCTCGACAAATATAATCTGTTTCATTATTCTAAGTGGTTATTCTCTTTTGGGTAATAAAGAACTTGGTATTCTTAACTCTTGGGCTCAGGAATTCCTATATAACTTAAGTGACACAATAAAAGCTTTTTCTCTTCTTTTATTAACTGATTTATGTATCGGATTTCATTCGCCCCATGGTTGGGAACTGATGATTGGCTTTGTCTACAAGGATTTTGGATTTGATCATAATGAGCAAATTATATCTGGCCTTGTTTCCACTTTTCCAGTCATTCTAGATACAATTTCAAATATTGGATTTTCCGTTATTTAAATCGGCGTATCTCCGTCACTTGTAGTGATTTATCATTCAATGAATGACTGAAAAATTATCTACCTAATCCAATTAGAATGTTTCTTACTTTGCAGTTGTACATAAGCAAAGCATTGGAAAATCGTACTTACTCTTTATCTTTCTACCCATCCCGGAGATTCATCTATATATTAATCCAGTCAAATTATTCCAGTAAATAACAGAATCGTGGATAGGAAACTCCATTAGTGACCTACCCCAATTTATTGTAGAAATTTTCGGGATCAATGGTTGGACCATGCAAACTAGAAAACTTTTTTCTTGGATAAAGGAACAGATTACTCGATCTATTTCCCTATCGCTCATGATATATATCATAACTCGTGCATCCATTTCAAATGCATATCCCATTTTTGCACAGAAGGCTTATGAAAATCCACGAGAAGGCGATGGACGTATTGTATGCGCCAATTGCCATTTAGCTAATAAACCAGTGGATATTGAGGTTCCACACAACGGTACTTCCCGATACTGTATTTGAAGCAGTTGTTCGAATTCCTTATGATATGCAACTGAAACAAGTTCTTGCTAATGGTAAAAAAGGGGCTTTAAATGTGGGGGCTGTTTCTTATTTTACCAGAGGGTTTTGAATTAGCCCCTCCCGATCGTATTTCCCCCGAGATAAAAGAAAAGATGGGCAATCTGTCTTTTCAGAGCTATCGCCCCAATCAAAAAAATATTCTTGTCATAGGCCCTGTTCCTGGTCAGAAATATAGTGAAATCACGTTTCCTATTCTTTCCCCGGACCCCGCTACTAAGAAAGACATTCACTTCTTAAAATATCCTATATACGTAGGCGGAAAACAGGGGAAGGGGCCAGATTTATCCTGATGGAAGCAAGAGTAACAATACAGTTTATAATGCTACAGCATCAGGTACAGTAAGCAAAATCCCTACGAAAAGAAAAGGGGGGATACGAAATAACCATAGCGGATGCATCGGATGGACGTCAAGTGGTTGATATTATCCCTCCGGGGCCAGAACTTCTTGTTTCAGAAGGCGAATCTATCAAATTTGATCAACCGTTGACAAGTAATCCTAATGTGGGCGGATTTGGTCAGGGAGATGCAGAAATAGTACTTCAAGATCCATTACGTGTACAAGGCCTTTTGTTCTTCTTAGCATCTGTTATTTTGGCACAAATATTTTTGGTTCTTAAAAAGAAACAGTTCGAGAAGGTTCAATTGTCCGAAAATGAATTTCTAGACTCGCGGATTTATCGACATCAAGTTTGTAAAAAGAACCAAATTCTTTTTAGTAATTATGATTATCTATGATAAAAAATGAAATTCTAAAAGCCTTTTGTTTGTTTATACTCTTTTTCTACGAGATGCCGGGGAATTCCTTGTACCACATTCTAGCCACAGTATTGTAGATTGTGAAGAAGACTATTTGACTTGACCCCTTCTTTCTTTGTTTTTTTATCAAAATTGGGGGTGATGTTATTATGTTGCTATTGGCAGATTAAAATGTCATAAATGCATTTGAGTCTAATACAATTGACTTCGGCTAGATAGTAAACGCGAAATAGAACGGATAAATGAAGGGAACAAATATTTCTGGGAGGGGTTTTTTGTCTTCCTAGTCTTCGACACAAGAAAAGGATTTTTCACACCCTTTTCTTGTGTCGAAATAATAATGATTCTTGATACTGTTCGTCAACATTCCCTAGTGTTAGTTTCTATTTTGATACAGACGTATCAGAACGTTTTTTTTAGAGTTATTACGTATTTTATTTATTCTTATCTTATAATAATTACGTATACTATAAATAAAAAGTGGTGGACAAACAAAAGAGGAGGGGAAAATCTGTTGAGTAAATAGAACTTCTTCACTGAACTTCTAAAAAAATCTTATAATTATTAAATTAAGAACTCAACGGGACCTTCTCCCTCAAATCAGACAAACAAAGAAGGGAATCCGTTGAGTTCTTACGCTTTCATGTCTACAACTCATTTCATCCGATTACTACAGGGATGAACCCAATCCGGAATATGAACCATAAAAGAAAACGCCTACTAAACCGAACCATAAAAGAAAACGCCTACTAAACCGATCACAAGAATACCAGCTACAGTACCTATTATCCAAAGAGGAATTCTTCCAGTAGTATCGGCCATTTACCCCACTTCCCTCCACATTTCATCAAGTGGTCATGCTAGAGACATAAACAGTCATGGATAATTATGAGATGAGATCCTTCCGAATGGGCTAAGAGAGAGAATACCTAGAACAATTAGTCTATTATTTTAGTTCTCTCTCCTTTTCTTAATTGAAGAAATAATTGGAAAATAAAACAGCAAGTACAAAAATGAGTAATAACCCCCAGTATAGGCTGGTACGATTCAATTCAACATTTTGTTCGTTTGGGTTTGATTGTGTCGTAGCTCTATAATTCGGATTAGGTTTATCGTTGTATGAACTGCATTGCTGATATTGACCCCAAAAAAGAAACGGTAGGTACAGCTAGGCCGTGAACAGCCAACCATCGCACTGTAAAAATTGGATAGGTTCGATCTATGGTCATTGAGGCCTCCTAAAAAGATCTACTAAATTCATCGAGTTGTTCCAAAGAATCAAAACGGCCGGTGATTAATGGAATTCCTTGTCGGTTCTCTGTGAAATACTCGTTTGGCCGAGGGCTTCCAAACACATCGTAAGCTAAACCAGTGCTGACGAATAACCAACCCGCAATGAATAGGGAAGGTATAGTAATGCTATGAATGACCCAGTAGCGAATACTGGTAATAATATCAGCAAAAGAACGTTCTCCTGTGCTTCCAGACATGCTGAGCTCCACATATTCTTGTACAGTCAAAAGGGGATCGATTCCGTAAAAGATTGGATCAGTAAATGGAAATTCACTGAAAAAAATCTTTGTGAGATCGTCAATATTGTACCGAGGGCGTCTTTAGAGTATACCGAATCAGTATAGCTATCCTTCTTCTGACACAGCAACGCACTTTCAATGAGTATTGTAAGGAGGTGCTAAATAATTTCTTTCTTCCTTTACTTGTTGTTTGTCGATGTAAAATAATGTCTCATTCAATAGAAAATTATTTAATTGAAACTAATCTATTTCTCGCCATTATGAGTTTAGGGCTAGAAACTGAGGATCAGGTAAAATATGAATCTGATAAGGTAGTTTCTAATAATTCATGAAATTGATTAGAATATTCCCACAATTGTAAGTAGATGTGAGATCTATAAATCTTTGTTATTCATAGTTGTAGAAGCGGTTTTTGTTGGAATCTTTTTTTTTTTCTTTTAAGGAATTGGTTAATCGTCCAGTAACAAGTAAGAATAGCAAATTTTATTTGATAAACGAAAAAGAACAAAGAATGAAATAATTGGAATCACTAATAGTGATGCATGCATTGTTGTATTAGATCGAAATCTGAAGGTTCTTTCTTGACCTAACTACAAAGATGCGGATTTCTGGAAAGATACAAAATAGAACTTCTAAAGCAAAAGAGAATAGAAATCACTAGTCTTAGAATATAGTTGAACCAAAACACCTATTTTTTTTCGAGTGATCATGTGATAACCTTTTGTTCTCATTCATTCAAGATATTATATCAGTGAATCTATTACCGAATCAAATTAGTTAAAAAAGTAAAAGTTTTATAAGATTACTGTTCGCTCTAAAATAGAAAATTGATTCGATACAAGAAAAAAAAAAGAAATGATAAAAAGAGGAATAATTTGATAATTTCATTCCATAATGATTTGAAAAGAGTTTCATTTTAAAACGAAATTAAATGACCCAGTTCTTATTATTCGTTTAAGTTCTTATTATTCGTTTATAAGTTGAGTTGAAAAATTATCCAAGAATGAATTCGCTGATTGGCGGTATGGGTAGATGTTACAGATGATGAATCCATTTCTTTTTATACAGTTGTGACTTTATCCTTGTTAGTGCTGTCTATAATGATAGATCAATCAAAACCTTTCAATTGGACTTATTCTTTCACTTGGTATTTTTTTTATCTCCTATTTTGCAAAAAAGGAAACTCAGGTAAGTGCTTTTTTATAAACATATGTATAAAAAGAACATATTTCATTTAGCTCCTTCATGCCTACCATAACTAGTTATTTCGGTTTTCTACTGACGGCTTTAACTATAACCTCAGCTCTATTTATTGGTCTGAGCAAGATACGACTGATTTGAAATTCATTGCACAATTCATAAAAGGAAATCTTTCCGCGAACTTCTGTGTATTTATAGTTACTTACCGTGTCAATTGCCAATTCTTGGTCATTGAGATTCATGGTAATTCGGATTAATATTTAGGTATAAATATTACCTCTTTTTTCTCCTTTCAAACAAATTGAAATGATTGAAGT
>JAKNSD010000125.1:66931-69431 GCA_023525715.1 Cichorium intybus
CCCCTTTCACGAATTGCTGCATTTATTCGAGTGATCCACAAACGACGAAAATTTATTTTTTGCCTATCCCTATCCCGATGAGCCGAAACCAAAGCTCTTATTTTTTGTTGAGTAATAGTTCGAGTAAGTCTTGAATGAGCCCCCCGAAAGCTTGATGCAAATAAACGAATTTTTGTTCTACGTCTCCGAGCGATATATCCCCGTCTAATTCTGGTCATTGAATAAATGAAACTTTCACGAATAACTAATAGATTTCCTTTCTTTCAGTTATTCTTTTGCCCCTTTCCTAGTATATTAATAACAAAACGGATTTTTCCAATGTATAAACTAAAAATTCCAACGGCTTTGGCTACTATAACCTTCCCAACCACGATTTTTTATTTTTTATAGGCGTTTCACCTCGAAATATGAAATTGTACTATACTAGGTATTAAAAAAAAATAGCAATGATAAAGAAATAGTGGATTCCATCGTTTCTATGGTTACTTCTTAAACGGTGAGGTCTTCTCTATACACCGGAGCCTTTACTTCATTTAATCAATGTTATTGCTAACTTGTATAGTTCACATTCTTCGGCTCTACCCATGAATTATCCAGTAATAGGTCTTTCACAACGAGCTCTACCTATACAGTAACGGTATTTAATTATGAAGGTTGGCTGGGTAGCTGACCTTGTTAGTCCGTTCTTGCAAGAGGGGTCTATATTAACTAAGATTTCCTCCGCTTAATGGATAACCATTTGCTACCAATGGAGAATTGCTTCTCATCTTGAATTGAGGTGAGTGGATTTACACCAATATAAACCATAAATTTCATACACAATAAAAGGGATATGATCCGTTTTCTTATTTTTAGATAGGAAATGTAGTTCGTTTTTCCGTTCTATCCTATTTGATCATTGATATTCGAACATTGTTCTCTTTCCTTTGTTCTAGTTCATGATCTAAACGAGTCGCACATACACCCTAGTACATGTTCCTCGACGCTGAGGGCATCCCCGAAGCGCGGGGGATTTTGTGACATTTCTAATTGGCTGTCTTGTATTTCTAATAAGTTGTTTAATCGTTGGCATGTTGAATCATATACATAATAGGCTGGTTTAGATCGATCCTAACCGCATGATTATGAATTCCTTTTATTCAATAGAATAGTAAATAAAAGTCATAGAATATTAATATGAAACTTGGCAGGGGTAATTTCAAATCACGAATTGACGCCAAATCCGGGCTATTGTCATTCAACCGCTACAAGATCAACAATTCCATAAGCTTGGGCCTCTGTTGCTGACATAAAAACATCTCTTTCCATGTCTTCGGAGACAACCCATAGGGGTTTGCCCGTTCTTTGTACATAAACCCTTGTCAGGGTTTCACGTAGTTTCAGCAGTTCTCCCACTTCCAGGATGAATTCTCCCGTTGCTACTTCAGAAAAAGAACCAGCAGGTTGATGGATCATTACCCTGATGATATAAGATAATAAAAGGTTTCTCTATTTCGCATGATGAGGGGAAGATAAAAGAAAGATAAAAGAATAACAAGAAAAAAAGATAGAATCGAACAACCGTACGGGCATTATGCATTGCATACGGCTCTACAATAAAATTGACCCTTACCTTACATCAAATAAAGAAAAAAATAGGATCGATCAGACCCCGATCGGTAAATGATCAATTTACCACCCTTCCTTTCGGAGGAATTCAAAAATACTATGATGGCTCCGTTGCTTTATATATTTCCGTTGCTTTATATATTTATTATATTTTTTTGTCTGTGATTTGTCTGTGATTCAGCAATCCCAAAGTTGCTTTTTTATTTGATCAAATAAACTAAGGAAAAAAGAATCTTGTTTTTTTTTTTCGCTCTATATCTCTATATCTATAAATATTGTTAAGAGACCTCTGTTGTGAAAAAAAGTTTGTGACGCTGAACTGGACTTCCGATAAGAAAATCGGAAATACCTTTTTCTCATATTACTCTCTCGATACATAATCTAATGTTTTGAAAACAAAATTTCTTATATCGAATTCAAAGTGCCATGCTATTATTACTTAATATTCATATTTCATATGGCGAAGGCATAGTCTTCTTTTTTCTGTCAAATAAAAGCCTCATTGGCGCCAAGCGTGAGGGAATGCTAGACGTTTGGTAATTTCCCCTCCGACCAGGATAAAAGATCCCATTGAAGCAGCTGATCCCATGCATATTGTATGTACATCTGGTTGCACAAATTGCATAGTATCATAAAGAGCCACCCCCGGTATTACCCATCCCCCAGGAGAGTTTATAAACAAATACAGATCTTTGGTATCATCCTCGATACTGAGATATATCATAAGACCAATAAGTTGATTCGAGATCTCGCTATCAACCTCTTGACCTAAAAAAAGTAATCTTTCTCGATAAAGTCGGTTGATTAGGGTCAAATTGTATCCCTTCGAAACCGTACAGGCGCCTTTTGACGCATACGGTTCAAAAAAAAAGAATCAATGTGTAGATTCCAA
>JAKNSD010000125.1:79431-81931 GCA_023525715.1 Cichorium intybus
TGAGCTCGTATAGGCATTTTGGACGCTGCTATTGAAATAGCCCTTCTGGCTATATTTTCTGTTACTCCACCCATTTCATAAAGTATTCGACCTGGTTTAACAACAGCTACCCAATATTCGGGAGAGCCTTTACCTGAACCCATACGTGTTTCTGCGGGTCTTACTGTAACTGGTTTATCTGGAAATATACGGACCCATATTTTTCCACCGCGACGTGCATTTCGTGTCATTGCTCGTCGACCTGCTTCTATTTGTCTAGATGTGATCCAAGCAGGTTCAAGTGCCTGAAGAGCGTATTTACCAAAACAAATATCATTACCTCGATAAGATATTCCCTTCATTCTTCCTCTATGTTGTTTACGGAATCTGGTTCTTTTGGGGTTATAGTTGATGGTTTGTTTTGAATTCCATCTCTACTACAGAACCGGACGTGAGAGTTTCTTCTCATCCAGCTCCTCGCGAATAAAATGAATTCAAATTAAAGATTTTGAATTCAATTCAGATAAAATATAATTTGAATGAAATAAAATATAATTTGAATGAAGATATACATGTATTTAATAAGTAATATACTGAATCATGGATTTCATTTAATCTAGATCAAATCTATTATGAATTTGTATATCTTGTTTGTATAGATAACTAAATATATTAAATAACTTATTAAATAACTATTTTTTTCTTATATTTATCTATTTTAGAATGTTAAAACGAATCTTTCTTTACTCTTTATCATATTGGATTGA
Source organism: Cichorium intybus (assembly GCA_023525715.1). Lineage (NCBI taxonomy): Eukaryota > Viridiplantae > Streptophyta > Magnoliopsida > Asterales > Asteraceae > Cichorium > Cichorium intybus. The sequence continues at coordinate 80,178 of JAKNSD010000125.1, forward strand.
CCCAAATTTAGCAATCCAAGAAAATAAAATTTTCGCGGGCGAATATTTACTCTTTCAATTTCTATTTCAGTTCTATCATTAGTTCATAACTTTTCCGAATAGATGAATTGTCTCTGGTCGGTTCCGCCATCCCGATCCATGAATCATTCGAATTCATTTTCACTAGAATCTTTTGAATTCACAGGTTCCATCGTTCCCATCGCTTCTTACTTAATGGTTAGGTCTGAATTCTACAATGGAGCTATTAGTTCTTGAGTCAATATTCTTAGCCTTTATTGGCTCGAAGCTCTTTATTTTTTCTTCGATGAGCAGATCCATTTAATGATGAATCCGTATTGATGCTTTATTACACAGCTTTTTTCTGAGATGACTCATAGACCTTACATATTGGAATTCTATATCATCAATATTCTTTTTCTTTCTTTCTCTCATCCTTCCATTTATCCATACCCTTTCTTTTTTATTTCGATTGACAACTTAGAAGCATATTAAAAAAAAAAGATTTCAGTTGCTACAACAATATGAACAATATATCACATCTTGACTGATTCTTTGGATCCAGATAATACGAAGTGATGAGTTGGTTATTACTTCTATAGTTATTTGTTTATACCACGGGGCTGGTTTTTTATACTAACTCTCAAAAAACCAACGAGTCACACACTAAGCATAGCAATTTTATCAAAAGATTAATTGAATTTTTATTCAACCCTATAGAATTATAATTGTTCATTTTTTTTTTTATTGAACAGAAAAGAAAAAGAAGAAACGAATTTCTCATTTTTTGTTCCATCGCTGGATAGAATGCAAAGGGAATAAAGGTTTATTATTCCCCGTCTATAAATATCCAAATTTTGATACCTAATACCCCATAGATCGTTCGAACTGTATAGGAACAATAATCAATTCTAGCTCGAATGGTTTGTAGTGGAACCCTACCCCTCTGATCCATTCAACACGCGCAATTTCCTTTCCGTCGATACGTCCTGCAATTTGCACTTGAATTCCTTTTGTATCTGCTTGTTCAGTTAATTCTATAGCCTTTTTCATTGCTTTGCGAAAAGAAACTCTATTTTTTAATTGGCCGGCTATAAATTCTGCAAGAATATTAGGGTTTCCATAAGGCTTTTCAATTCGTGTGATAGCAATGTTAAGTTTTCGATTTACAGAATGAAATTCTTTTTGTAAATTCATCTGTAATTCTTCGATTCCTCGGGGTCGACTTTCAATTAAGATTTTTGGAAATCCCATATAGATTATGATTTGGATCAGGTCGATTCTTTTTTGAATCTCTATACGTGCAATTCCCTCGATGCCAGAAGATGTTTTCATATTTTTTTGTACATAATTCTGGATATAATTTCTTATTTTTTGATCTTCTTGCAGACCCTCAGAATAATTTTTTGGTTGTGCGAACCAAAGGGAATGATGACCTTGGGTTGTACCAAGTCTGAAACCAATTGGATTTATTTTTTGTCCCATGTTCCCCCATTACTATACATATCATAATACGACATAGTTGTATGCTTTTTTTTCCATTTAGGTTTTTGTGACCATGTAATAGAGTCGGTATCTATATATTCATCTAAGGATATATCTTTCATTACAATAGTTATATGGCAGGTAGGTTTTTGTATCGCAAAACTACGCCCTCGAGCGCGAGGTTTTAATCTCTTCACGATAGTACCTTCATTGACTTCGGCTTTACTAATGACTAAATTTGCTTCATTCGAACCCATATTGAAACTAGCATT
>JAKNSD010000125.1:84138-91638 GCA_023525715.1 Cichorium intybus
TTGTTTTCCATTTCAATCAAAACGATTTCTTAGTAAACGTTAGAATATTATAGATCTAAAATGAACTTTTTTTATCGAGAAAGGGTAAAAAAGGACTGAGATATTTTTTTATCAAACCGCATATCCTTTAACAGATTTATTAGTAATCTCATTCGAATTTTAAAATTGAATTTTTTTGTATTCTTTTCTCGAGTTTGACTAAAAAAAGACTCAAGTTTTTTATTAGGCAAAAGTTTACAATCCTTTGCTTTGAGATATTTTATTACATGTAAATAAAGTCTAGAATGACGAAAATCAAGAAGGTCTTTTAGGTTCTTTCGTTATTTTATTAAGTCGTTAAGTTTGATTTCTATGACCTAGCAGATTCTAAAGATATAACTTTGAGAGATAAAGAACGAGAACTAAGAGTTCCAAACCAAAAATTTTTGGTTTTACGAATATTGTATGGAATCAAAATTTTGTTATTTCGAGTCATTTTTGATCCAATTTTCACGGACCTTTCAGATATCTATATTTCTTTTTTATGATTTATGAAGAGAATATTATTTATAGAAAAAATAGATATTATAGAAAAAAAAGATAATGAATAAGAAATAATAATTTGTTTTGAACAATAGATGTCTTTCACATCCAACTATAACAATGAGTTTTAAATGGCAGTTCCAAAAAAACGTACTTCTATATCAAAAAAGCGTATTCGTAAAAATATTTGGAAAAGGAAAGGATATTGGGCGGCGTTAAAAGCTTTGTCATTAGGGAAATCTCTTTCCACCGGGAATTCCAAAAGTTTTTTTGTACAACAAACAAATAAGTCCTAAAATATTGGAATAATCGGAATGGATTTGACTCAAAAAATGGTCTCAATAATTTGTTAATATAAAATTCACAATTAGCAGTCCCTATTCTAATCAATATGAAATAGACCAGGTTTCAATCTTATAAGATGTCTAAAAAAAAGAATTCTCCTGTTTTCTTAATTCTAAAAAAAAAGAATAAAGAAAAAAATACAAGATTTTTTATTTCTTTTTAATATATTTTAACTAAGATTTTGGTGGTGGGGAGTCTTATTTTCCCCATCGAACTTTACAATAATGAAAAATTTTTCTCTTTTTCGGGAAGGACAGATACAGATATAATATTTTTAGTTCAAATTAATGGATTGTTGAAACTAATGGATTCCATGTTAAAAATTTTTGGATAACTTTATGACTTCTTAATTTATAATTTTAAGTAATTACTATATGGAATGGATTTCCCATATATCTCCAATTTTGAGCCCAATCAATAAAAGAACTTCATTGTTGAGATATTATGTACAACTAATGTGTCAATGTACAAATAATGTGTCAATTTGGAGTAATCCAAAATATGGTTATTTTGGATTCATTGAGAAAATTTATTTTTTGTTTTAAATTTTTGAAATCAGATAAAAATAATGAAGTATCAATAAAAGTAAAAAATGAAAACAGTTGTTTTTTATTCTATCGAGAGAATTATCTACTTGCAAAAGTTGGATTTTAGAATAGGATAAACTACGTCAAAGCCCTAAGATAAATAAACCGGACACCCTAAAATAAATGAAACTAATGAACCTTCAAATTGACTTTTGAACTCATTTTTTTATCAATTTGAATCTTTACTAAAAAAACTTATTTGATTGAATTGACTTGTTCAATCTCGACGATTGAATATAAATAGGCTATTATTAGTTCGAGCAAGCCGCTATGGTGAAATCGGTAGACACGCTGCTCTTAGGAAGCAGTGCTAGAGCATCTCGGTTCGAGTCCGAGTGGCGGCATGCCATCTTCTAAAAGAGATCCAATAGGTCCTATAATAAAAATAAATTAAATTACCGATTTCTATTTCTTAATTAATTTAGGGGATTCCCTCCCTTTTTTTCATTTTTATGATATTTTCAACTTTAGAGCATATATTCACTCATATTTCCTTTTCAATTGTTTCAATTGTAATTACAATTAATTTGATAACCTTATTGGGCAATAAAATCATAAAACCATATGATTCGTCAGAAAAGGGGATGATAGTTACTTTTTTATGTCTAACAGGATTATTAATCACTCGTTGGATTTATTCGGGCCATTTCCCACTAAGTGATTTATATGAATCATTAATCTTTCTTTCATGGAGTTTCTCCCTTATTCATATAGTCCCTTATTTCAAAATAAGAAAAAATTATTTAACCACAATAACTGCCTCAAGTACTATTTTTACCCAAGGCTTTGCTACTTCGGGTCTTTTAACTGAAATACGTAAACCTACAATATTAGTACCCGCTCTACAATCGGAGTGGTTAATAATGCACGTAAGTATGATGATATTGAGCTATGCGGCTCTTCTTTGTGGATCATTATTATCAGTAGCACTTCTAGTCATTACATTTAGAAAGATTTTTTATAGTTATAAAAGTAATAATTTATTAAAATTAAATGAGTCATTTTCATTTGGTGAAATCCAATACAAGAATGAAAGAAACAATATTTTTAAAAAAACTTCTTTTTTTTCTGCTAAGAATTATTACAAGGCCCGATTGATTCAACAATTAGATTATTGGAGTTATCGTGTGATTAGCCTAGGATTTATATTTTTAACCATAGGTATTCTTTCAGGAGCAGTATGGGCTAATGAAGCATGGGGATCATATTGGAGTTGGGATCCAAAGGAAACTTGGGCCTTTATTACTTGGATCGTATTCGCAATTTATTTGCATACTCGAACAAATAAAAATTTTCAGGGGACAAATTCCGCAATTGTGGCGACTCTAGGCTTTCTTATAATTTGGATATGCTATTTTGGGGTCAATCTATTAGGAATCGGGCTACATAGTTATGGTTCATTTACGTTAACCTCTAGTTAAATTCAACAAAAGTTCTTACGAATACAAACAGAGTGGAATACGGTGTATATAAAACACCTTGTGTCAACCGGCGAGAACCGTGTGAATCAAGTAGTGTAGTGATTCACACGGTTCTCGCAAAGACCACGTATATTGGGTGAAAATTCAAATTCATATTTTGTTTTTACTTTATTTAAGATTTAAGAGAATAAAAATCCTTCTTCTTTTTTTGATTAGCCAACCAACTCTTAAAAATCATAGGAGTTTTTTTCTTTAAGAAAACTATCTATAAAAATAATTAGATAGAATACCTTCAACCTTGTCAACTGATAGTGAAAGAACAAAATCCGGATACATACCAATACCTATTACAGGTAGAAAAATGGAGATCGAAACAAATAACTCGCGCGGTCCAGAATCAAAAACATAAGAGTTTGGAGTATTAAATAACTTGTATCCATAGAACATCTGGCGTAACATAGATAATGAATAAATAGGAGTTAATATCATTCCAATTGCCATTACAAAAGTGATGGCAATTTTGGGCATTAAAAGATATTTTTGGCTGGTAATTATTCCTAAAAAGACTATCACTTCTGCAACAAAACCACTCATACCTGGTAATGCAAGCGAAGCCATGGAAAAACTACTGAACATCGTAAATATTTTTGGCATGGGGATAGCTACTCCGCCCATTTGGTCGAGATAAACAAGACGTATTCTATCATAACTCGTTCCTGCCAAGAAAAAAAGTGCAGCACCAATAAACCCATGAGAGATTATTTGTAAAATAGCTCCATTGAGTCCCGTATCGGTTATAGAAGCAATTCCTATAAGTATGAAACCCATATGAGATACGGAAGAATAGGCTATTCTTTTTTTTAAATTACGTTGGCCGGGAGATGTTGAAGCTGCATAGATTATTTGTATTGTACCTACTATCACCAACCAAGGAGAAAATATAGAATGAGCGTGTGGTAATAATTCCATATTAATCCGAATCAATCCATACGCTCCCATTTTTAATAAAATTCCGGCTAGAAGCATACAAGTACTGTAATGCGCCTCTCCGTGGGTATCTGGTAACCATGTATGTAGGGGTAGAATCGGTGATTTGACAGCAAAAGCAATAAAAAATCCAATATAGAATATTATTTCCAAAGCCACAGGATACGACTGATTCACTGATGTTTCAAAATTTAATGTTGGTTCATCAGAACCATATAAACCGACACCCAGAACTCCCATTAAGAGAAAAATGGAACCTCCCGCCGTGTACAAAATAAATTTTGTGGCTGAGTAGAGACGTTTCTTTCCTCCCCACATGGCTAGAAGTAGATAAACCGGAATTAATTCTAATTCCCACATGATGAAAAAAAGTAAAAGGTCCCGAGAAGAAAATGATCCTATTTGACCACTGTACATTGCTAACATCAAGAAATGGAATAATCGAGAATCCCGAGTAACAGGCCAGGCTGCTAAAGTAGCTAAAGTAGTGATAAATCCTGTTAATAAAACGGGTCCTATAGACAGTCCATCTATTCCTAATTTCCAACGGAAATCAAAAAAATTGATCCATTTATAGTCCTCTACTAGTTGGATTAATGGATCGTCCAATTGGAAATGATAACAGAATGCATAGGTTGTTAGAATAAGTTCTAACATGCATATACATATAGTATACCACCTAATTACCCTATTTCCTTTATGTGGAAGAAATAAAATAAAGGAACCCGCAAATATTGGTAAAACTACAATTATTGTTAACCAAGGAAATTTGTTCGTGGTAAAGACAAGATACACTTGGACCAGAAAAACCTGTGCCCAAAAATAAGATATTTTTGAGCACAGGTTTTGGCGGTAAAAAAAAATGGGCTCAAGTAGGGTTTTCTGTAAGGTATTAATAAGCTATACCCATGCTGCGGGTTGTTTCATGCCATAAATAAACTCGAACGCTCAAGAAATCTGTTGGGCAGGCGGATTCACATCTTTTACAACCGACACAATCCTCTGTTCTTGGAGCGGAAGCTATTTGTTTGGCTTTACATCCGTCCCAAGGTATCATTTCTAATACATCCGTGGGACAGGCTCGGACACATTGAGTACACCCGATACATGTATCATAAATCTTTACTGAATGCGACATTGGATCTATCCATTTTTGAACGTGAGAAGATTTCAATCTAGTAAATTGATAAATGAATTATATATTTAAATACTAGATGAATCGATGAGTTCCCCGAGTTTTTTTATTAATCTACTTCTGGATTGACAGTGCCAAAATACTTTGATTTCTTATGTTTGTGATAACATGAGCATACTTTACGTGGCAGACATGTTAATTTGAATTAATTTATGAAAATTATAAGTTATCTGATAATATTATTTATTCAACAAATTCGATTGATTTATACGAGTTGATTTTCTGTTACGATAAATTGATGAAACAATAGCGAGTCCAATAGCAGCTTCAGCAGCTGCAATAGCTATAACAAAAATGGAGAAAATGGCTCCTTTTAATTGACGACTATCAAAAAAATCCGAAAATGTTACAAAATTGAGATTAACCGCATTTAATATAAGTTCAAGACACATAAGAGCCCTAACCATATTTCGACTTGTAATCAATCCATATAGACCGACAGAAAATAAATAGGCACTCAAAACAAGTACATGTTCGAGCATCATTAACCAACTCCTTATGAATCTCGATTCATTTCAATATGAACAACAATTTAACCAATTGGATTGACTAGAATATAACGAGTAATGGAATAAAGGAATATATTGGGAATAGATCAAACTAATACTAATAAATTAAATAATTTCTATTTTATATACAAAGTCAAATAGAAAAAAGGAAATGCATGTGATAGCTCATAACAAGGTTTTTCCCAGTTCTAAAGAGTTATTATTGACGAGCTACAGCAATTGCGCCGATTAACGCAACTAAAAGAATTATTGAAATGAATTCAAACGGAAGAAAAAAATCTGTTGATAAATGAATCCCAATTTGTTGACTATTACTTATCAAATCTTGCTCTATAATCTGGTTTGCTTTTGTAGTCCAAATAATCCCGTACCATGACGTATCTGGAATAGTAGTAATTAGTGAAACAAAAAGACTTGTACATACCACCGAAGTTACTCCATCTCCAACGGTCCAAAGATGGAAATCTTTGGAATATTCTGAACCATTTATGAACATCACAGCAAAAATGATTAAAACATTTATGGCTCCTACGTAAATAAGGAGCTGCGCAGCAGCTACAAAATGGGAGTTCGATAGAATATAGAATAAAGATATACAAACAAAAACCAATCCCAACGAAAAGGCAGAATAAATAGGATTGGGAAGTAATACTACTCCCAGACCCCCTAATATAAGACCCAATCCCAGAAAGACTAAAAGAAAATCATGTATTAGTCCAGGTAAATCCATTATATATAAAATCAGAGATAAATAAATCAAAATCTTTCATAACTTTATTGACCCAGTCAGGAAAAAAGAAGTAACTCTACTTTTTTATAATAGTTCTTAATTATTAAATTTTTAAAATTCCATTTTCATGGATATATTTTCATGGATATGGATTGATGGAGATATAGTTATTGGCCTAATCTCTCGAAAGATTAATTTGAATCTATATATTTTCAAATCCTCAATATATACTATAGAAATAGATTTTCAATATAAATTAAAACAGGATTCTCGCCCCCTAATCAATATAATTGTAATTATTATAATTGTAATTATTCACCAAATAAAAACCTTCATTCTTTTAGATCAAAATGAGTTCTTAAGTTTTTATTTCAGGCAAATTGAAAATCGTTCGAATTGTGTAATCGTCAATTACTGACATTGGTAAACGACCCAAAGCAATTTGATTATAATTCAATTCGTGACGATCATAAGTAGAAAGTTCATATTCTTCAGTCATTGATAAACAATTTGTTGGACAATACTCAACGCAATTACCACAAAATATACATATTCCGAAATCAATACTGTAATTAAGCAATCGTTTCTTTCTAATATCAGTTTCCAATTTCCAATCAACAACGGGCAGATCTATAGGACATACACGAACACATACTTCACAAGCAATGCATTTATCAAATTCAAAGTGGATTCGGCCGCGGAAACGCTCGGATGTGATCAATTTTTCGTAGGGGTATTGAATAGTTACAGGTAAACGATTCGCGTGTGATAAGGTAATCATGAAACCTTGACCAATATACCTTGCGGCTCGTACTGTTTGTTGGCCATAATTCATGAACTCAGTTACCATAGGGAACATATCGTGAATATCTATAAAAAATAGGATACTTGTTTCTTTCTCTTGTTTGAGACAAGTCGTGAATATAGAAGTATTTTTTTACAGTGAAAGAAGTTGGGAAGAAGTTGTTAATAATAGATTACCTAGAGAAATAGGTAAAAGAAATTTCCATCCAAGATTTAATAATTGGTCCATTCTCAGCCTCGGTAAAGTCCATCTTGTTGCGATAGGAATGAACAAGAACAAATAAGTTTTAGCTAATGTAATAAAGATACCAATTATTGTTCCAAAGACTCGACCCCTTTTAGTAATTTCAAAAAGCTCGGGAACAAATATGTACGGAATAGAAAGATTCCAACCCCCCAA
>JAKNSD010000125.1:96638-99138 GCA_023525715.1 Cichorium intybus
ATCGCTTTTTACTATATAATTCTTGCTAGGAATATTCTTGAGTATGTTAAAAAATTTTTCTTTATTTCTGGTGGAATTTTCTTGGTTCTTATTTGTTTCTAATGATGATCTATAAATATAGGAGTTATTCTTAGTTTCAGAATGAATATATTTATATGATAAAAGATCATATCTATAGTTTTTTTGAAAATTATCCTTTTTATTTGGTAATAAATAGACTTTTGAATTTTGTTTTTTTTTTGAATCAAGTAATTGGTCTTTTTCAGAGGAATACCATTTGTTTAAATCTTTATTTTGAGCCGTATGGCTTTGAGACGTATGGCATTGATTGATTCTATTTCGCCATTTTTGTGGGATTAATCTAGACGATGTAATCTGAGATAAATCGTATTGATAATGACCTCTTAACCAGTTTTTCCATGGATTCATTCCAGAATTTGGAAGTTTCTTATGTCTTAATTCGGAATGAAATATTCCTTGTCTTCCAAAAAAATCCTTTATTTCAGTCTTAAGAAAAAAGGACGGTCCATTATATTGAAGAATAGATCTTAACTTATTGAAGTTAATAATTTGGGTTTGTGATAATTTTAAAAATACATATTTTTGTGACAAGTAAGATAAATCAAAAAAAATATCTGACTTCCGCTTACTATTTTTAAGATTATCAAAAGCCCTTTTTATAGTCATAGGGAAAATAAAGTCAATTTTATTTTGTTTTGTTTTATTAATCCTTTCTTTATTGTCAATGTATTTATCATTATAAAGAATTTTTTTTGTTGATTCCATAAAAAGTTGTAGAGCGATTCTGCGCATATTAATGATACATAGAAAGATATCTATGTATATTTTTTCAATCAAAAATTTAACTATTAATTCAATATTTTTTCTTTTGAATATTTTCAAAATTTTGGGGGCTGATTCTGCATTATTCTTTTTCTTTTTTTTGATTCCTGGCGTTACTTTTTTTTTATTTTTTTTCATTATTTCTATTTCATTTCTGATTGTGTTTCTTCTATCAATCCTATGTTTCATTTCTTCTTCTGCCTGTGAATAATTTGTCCAACCTGTAGATCGAATTTGACTAAGTGATTCATGAATTATCTGATTGCTGATTATAGAATCCTTTTCTGTTTGAGTTTCACTTGATTCATATATTTCTTTCGGTATAAATTGTTTCTCTATAAATAATGGAATTTTCTTTACTTTTAAAAGTTCTTTTTTTATTCGTTTTACAAATTCTTCTTTCTTTTTTATTTTTTTAAAAATTCTTCGAACTGTAAAATTTAATTTTCTGATTTGGATTTTATAGTTTATATCGTTTAAAATGGGTTCAAAAAAGGAAGGTGTTTTTCGAGCAGGACCAAAAGGATATTCCGCTTCCATTCCCCAAACTGTTAAAAAACAAGAATCAAAATCATCTTGTTCCTTTAGATCTCTATCAGAATCATAGAGTCCTAGCTTAGATCTGTGCCAAGGTTTCAAATGAAAAGGATATAGGATTTTTATCTGAAAACCGTCTTTAAACCAATTTTTAGGTAATTTTGTTTTGGAGAATTGAAGACCATTAGAGTTGCATTTTAGATAAATTTCTCTATTCAAATCTTGGAAATCCTCATACCATTCCGGAGATTGCCGTAATAAAATGCGGACAATATTCTTACCTATTATCAATAAGGGTAATTTAATATGTCTTCTAACAATTGATTGAACTATTAACAGAATACTTCTTGTTTTTTGTCCATGTGAAATGTTCTTCCAGAATTCGATTGTTTCTTCCTGGTTGTTTTTTTTTTTTTTTAATTGTTGATCTACAATTTCCAATTCTGACTTTTTACCCACCCAATTTCTAATATTAAAAAAAAGTTTCAGTAGGTCGGCTATAGGAAAAGGAAAATCTTCCTTTTTTTGGAAAAAAAGGGGGGAATGGGGATTTCTTTGAGACGGTCCCAAAATAACAATTTTACGCCTTTGAGCGCGCATAGATCCTTTGATTATCCATCGACGAAAATCTGGTTCTTCCAAATAGTTTATAAAATGAAAATCTCTTTTCATTTTTTTTAAATTGTAATTCGTTAACTTCATAAAAGTTGCTAAAATTCGTTTCGAATCACTTAAAAAAGGTATACGTTTAAATCTTCTTGTTCGAAGCTGGTGCCCCAGCCCTTGCATTATGCCTTGTTCTTTTCGTCGTTTTTTTAACTGTTGGTGCAACTCGTTGATTAATTTGTATGGCCATCGAGGGAGTTTTTTACTGATTTCATTTATTCCACTAGATTTTTTTTGATCCTTAGGGTTAGTTAGAATTGCGTTCAATGCAAAATTGAACCCATTATTTGAATCCATTTTGACTCGGGTTTTTTCTGATTTTTCTATTTTCTGTTCATATTCTCGAGAATTAGGATAGGGAATAAAGATATCATGAATTTTATTTAGTTCAGATGTTTCTGTGCGATTTTCTATCGAAGTTTCGTTTATGATTGAAGATGAAATCAATTTCGTG
>JAKNSD010000126.1:72500-77500 GCA_023525715.1 Cichorium intybus
TATTTTTCCGCGGTGGAATCGGCTGAATCGTCATTCGCCTACCTTTATAAAATTTGCTTATAGATTACGGCATCCCTCTTCTATGTTGCAAATTGTTATTGTTGGATCCTAGCCTTATTTTATATTGGGTTATTATAAGGACCGACAAGTATCTAATTAAACTTACCTTCTTTTATAGATGTCTTCTGCTGATCAATCCGCTCCCCAATCAAACTCCAGTGTTCCCTCTATCCTCTCACTGTGTTCCAAGGTTCAATTGAACGGGACAAACTACAATGACTGGATTAGAAACATCAAGATGGCTCTGAGGTATGAGAACAAAGAGTATGTTCTCGAGACCGAGCTTGTCGATGTCGACCCCGAAACTGCTACTCCCGAGGAAATTGCCTCGTACCAAAAACATTCTGATGATGCGACCAAAGTGGCCTGCATCATGATTGCCACAATGAACCCCGAATTGCAGAGAATATATGAAGACTACTGGCCCTATGAGATGCACCGTGAGCTTGCGGAAAAGTTCCGTAAGCAAGAGCGCATCGAAAGGTGCGAAGTGGTCAAGGACTTCACGAACAGCAAGCCTAAAGATGGAGAGTCCATCTGTGCCCATGTGCAAAGAATGCAAGGTTACGTGGAGCGGCTTAGAAAGCTTGCGATGCCTGTACCGGAGGAGTTGGCCGTTGACATAGTGCTTAACTCCCTACCGAGTTCTTATGACCAGTTCAGGCTGGCTTATCATTTGAACAACAATCAGGCTAACCTGACTGAGTTGCATCGCATGCTTCGAGTTGCTGAAGACGGGATGAAGGGTAAAAGTGTACCCTCGGTTAATCAGCCCGTCCTAGCCATTGGAAGTGGCAGAGGAAAGAAAAGGAAGGGCCCTCCTAAGCAAAATTGGAGGGAAAAGGTTCAGGTCGGGTCATCCAACAATGGCTCGAGAACCAAGTCTTCCCAAATTCCTTGCGTAGCCAACCCCGATGAAGCCAACTGTTTTTACTGCAAAGAGAAGGGCCATTGGAAGAGAAGCTGCCCCAAATACTTGCAGGATGTCAAGGATGGGAAAGTAAAGCCATCGACAGCAGGTATATACACTATCTCTAAAAACTCACCATCTTCTAATTCTTGGGTCCTTGATACAGGATGTGGTTTTCACATTTGTTCTGATATGCAGGGCCTAAAGGAAAGCAGGGAGGTGGAGCACGGTAGACTGAACTTGATCATGGGCAATAGGAGATCGTCCCCTGTTACCAAGATTGGAGTTTATAGTTTAGTGCTTAGTAGTGAAGTTTGTATAGATTTATTAGATTGTTGCTATTCGCCAGAAATGGCAAGGAATATTATTTCATTTCACGCATTATTCAGACAAGGATTTCATTTTTCTTTTGATAATAATATTGGATCTATTTCTGTTTTCAAAAATGGTATTTTGAATTTTACTGCTTATCCTTGTGATGGTGTGTATGAAACTGTGAAATGTGTTGACAATCTAGGACAAAGTGTAAATTATATTGATTCTACTAGTGATGTGGAAAAGGCATGTCTGTGGCATAGTCGGCTAGGGCACATCAGCAAGAAACGCATCGCCCAACTCCAAAAGGATGGAGTGTTGGAATCATTCGACCTCAAGTCGGATGATGTATGCGAATCTTGTCTGTTGGGCAAGATGACTAAATCACCTTTCAAAGGGTCTTTTGAAAGAGGTGAGGGTCTGTTGGACATCATTCACACGGATGTGTGTGGTCCATTCAGATCAACCACAAAAGATGGCACGCGGTTCTACGTGACTTTTACCGACGATTTTAGTAGATACGGTTATATCTACTTAATCAAGCACAAGTCGGACACCTTTGAAAAATTCAAAGAGTTTAAGAACGAAGTAGAAAATCAATTGGGCAGGAAGATAAAGATGCTCAGATCCGACAGAGGCGGAGAGTATCTAAGTATCGAGTTCCTAGACTATCTAAAGGAATGCGGAATAGTTTCGCAGTTGACACCTCCTAGGACACCACAGTTGAACGGTGTTGCAGAGAGGCGCAACCGAACCCTGTTGGACATGGTTCGTTCCATGATGAGTCGAGCTTCACTTCCCATTCACTTCTGGGGGTATGCCTTAGAGACTGCCGCCCATATCCTCAATCTTGTCCCAACTAAGAAGGTTGCAAAAACACCTCATGAGATGTGGACGGGGAAAGCTCCCTCGTTGGCACATATCAAGGTCTGGGGTTGTGAGGCTTTCGTTAGACGAGAGACTCAAGACAAACTCGCAGACAGAAGCGAAAGGTGTTTCTTCATTGGTTATCCCAAACAGTCCTTTGGATATCTATTCTACAGACCGAGCGAGGACGTGGTCTTTGTAGCTAGACGAGCGGTCTTTCGAGAGAGAGAGCTCGTATTCAAAGAGGACAGTGGGAGTACCATTGATCTGGAAGAAATTCAAGAGGCATCGGATGACGCAACCTTAGGAGAAACTAGCAACCAACATGAGGAAGAAGTTCCTGTTGGTCCGACAGATGTATCCTTACCTCTTAGACGTTCTGGTAGGGATAGCATGCCACCCGAGTTTTATGGGTTCCATATAACTTCGGATGGGGACACGTTTGTCAGTGATAGGACACTGATAAATTTGGATGAACCTGCTAACTACCAGGAAGCAGTGGCGGGCCCTGAGTCTGCCAAGTGGAAAGAGGCCATGGATAGCGAGATCAAGTCCATGTATGACAATCAAGTTTGGAACTTGGTTGACAATGTACCGGGTCGAAAGACAGTCGGGTGCAAATGGATCTTCAAGAAGAAGACCGACATGGACGGAAAGGTACACACTTTCAAGGCAAGACTGGTTGCGAAGGGCTTTACTCAAACCCCAGGGGTTGACTATGACGAGACCTTCTCACCAGTAGCTAAGATAAAATCTATTAGGATTATGCTGGCCATAGCTGCATTTCATGACTATGAAATTTGGCAGATGGACGTCAAAACCGCTTTCCTTAATGGGAAGTTGACTGAGGATGTTTACATGAATCAGCCAGAGGGTTTTGTCGATGCAAAGTATCCTAATAAGGTGTGTAAGCTTGAGAGATCAATCTACGGATTGAAGCAAGCTTCTCGCAGCTGGAATCTTTGTTTCCATGAGAAAGTCAAAGAGTTTGGCTTTTCTAGGAGCGAGGATGAGTCCTGCGTATATGTCAAGGCTAGTGGGAGTATAGTCACCTTTCTGGTGCTGTATGTCGATGACATACTGCTCATGGGAAACGATATTCCAACCTTGCAAGATGTCAAGGCTTGGCTTGGGAAATGTTTCGCCATGAAGGACCTAGGAGAGGCTGCCTATATTCTTGGGATTAGAATATTGAGAGATAGGAAGAAAAGACTAATTGGACTTAGTCAGGGTACATACTTGGAAAAGGTACTAAAGAGGTTTAGTATGGAAAATTCCAAGAAGGGAGAGCTACCTATCCAAAGTAATGCGAAGCTGAGTAAGACTCAAAGTCCGAGTACAGACGAGGAAATAGCTGAGATGAGTCGAGTACCATACGCTTCGGCTGTGGGATCGATCATGTACGCTATGACGTGTACTCGCCCTGACGTGGCTTTTGCCTTGAGCATGGTCAGTCGGTACCAGGGTAACCCTGGAAGGGCGCATTGGATAGCTGTGAAAAATATACTCAAGTACCTGCGAAGGACCAAGAACATGGTGTTAGTCCTCGGTGGCAGTGATACCTTGAGAGTTGAAGGATATACAGATGCCAGCTTTCAGACGGATAGAGACAGTGGTCGGTCTCAGTCGGGCTGGGTATTCCTCTTGAACGGTGGAGCAGTGACTTGGAAAAGTTCCAAGCAAGAAACAGTGGCTGATTCTACGTGCGAATCAGAGTACATAGCAGCAAGTGAAGCGTCAAAGGAAGCGGCTTGGCTGAAGAACTTTATCGGTGACCTTGGAGTAGTCCCGAGTATTCAGGAGCCCTTGGAACTGTTCTGCGATAACGAAGGTGCGGTCGCCTTGACAAAGGAACCGCGAGACCATGGAAAGTCCAGGCATATCGACAGAAAGTACCACTACATCAGACATAGGGTAGAAGAAGGTCACCTCCTGGTAAAGAGGGTATCATCGGAAGATAATCCTGCAGATCCCTTGACAAAGGCTCTGAGTAGGATTAAGCATAATCAGCATGCTAGGAGCATTGGATTAAGAGATGATATAAGTTTTAGTAATTAGATAGGTTTCGAAACTTGTAACAATGTATTGTATTTGACTCTTGTGATTTAATAATAGAGATTTATTATGGTTTACTACTCTTGTCAATACTTTATCATTGTGTTTCATTTTGCATGTTTTACTTCCTGAATAATTGGATTATTCAAATATCCACAGTCGATTACACTTTAAGGGAGTAAGTGTGAAGTAAGACTGTCATGAACTGGTAATAGATTGTCTAAGGAGTTAGACATTGCAATTGGATTGCTGCACCATTCGTGAGTACTTGGAAATGGAGATTTGAGTATTGGATAAACCCGCGCTCAATAGATTGCTTCATGGATTTTATCACGAGCAATGTTGAGACGATAATATCTTTTGATCTTTAAGCTAAGACATATGAGTTATGATTTGCTAAGCGGTTGTTCATTGATAGTACGAAAACGCATCGGTAACTCGGTGTTATAAAACGTGCTGTTGTGAATGATTTGTCTGGTAAAAGACATAAGTATATGAGTCAAAGCTTATTCGTCCCTTGACCCTAAGGGGGAACAGATATCTGTAGGCCTCTCGATGATTTTGAAGTTGACTAAAATGGTTGGCCAACCGGGACTAAATTAGTAGTCAAGAGTCATATGCAAATCGGAAATCGAGGAACAGTGATTCAGACCAGATTGATTTTATCCATGTCTTGAGTCTGAAAATATCTTGTTGGACGGAGGATCATCTGATCACTTATCTATGGACAGGACTGATTAGATCAGAGTTTGGCATTGGTTTCTAGGAAGCTACAAGTGCTGGTTAATTAGAG
>JAKNSD010000130.1:0-40153 GCA_023525715.1 Cichorium intybus
AAGATTTGTATTCAAATTATTATTATAATAATATAACATTCATAGTCTTATTTAAATTGCTTATTATTTATAGAACTCATAATAGTTATTTTAAGTTAAAATTAAAGTTGACTCAACGTGATGCACAGTAATCAAAACTATTATGGTATGTTATTTAATTTTAACTAGTGTTTCGACCGTCCGCACGATGCTGCAGAAGTCCGGTATATTGAAAAACGCAGCTCGACAAACAACAAATAATGTAACGGACGAAAAATATAACTTTAAAATATAATAGGGACCGGAATCGTAACTTACGAAATACTAATAATATAACTTTATAATAAATAGGGATGAAAACAATTAATTCGAAATTAGTTGAGGGGAAAAAATGTAAATATAAAAGTTTACTATAAGATGAACCAAAATTGCTATTTCCAAACAAAAATTATTTTTATTTTGTATCAAATGCTTTAACAATTATACTATAATCTGAATCTAGTAAATTTGGTTCTGAAAAAAGTCAAAAGAAATGAACAAAGTTGATAATTAATATATATATATATATATATATATATATATATATATATATATATATATATATATATATATATATATATATATATATATATATATATATATATATATATATATATATATATATATATATATATATATAATGTGTTCATTTTATCACCTGTGTAGATCCTTGGTCGAATTAATCTACAAAAACAAGAATAATGACAATTAAAAGAATGATAATAATTACTGTAACACTTTATTCATCCATATTCATCCATAAGACATAAGGCTGTTGGGAGTACCCCGTAATAGGGGCTCCGTGATGCCAACTCAGCCAGCCATCACGGCGTGCACACCGCCCCGTGTGTGCCGTGATGGCCGTGATCGTGGTGTAGAGTGATGCGGTTCACGGTGGATCACGGGTATATTAAAAAAAAATTTTAACCAAAAGAGCCGTTCAACGGCTATATTTAAAAAAAAAAAAAAATTAACCAAATTTTCACCTATATATACATACACCTCTCATCCTTAAACTCACACAATATCATATATACATATATACACACAAAATGGAATTTTTTGAAGAATTCGATTCGGACGACGGCGAATTTATCAACACGTTTTTTAATGTTGTTGCGCACGGTGCCGCCGAGGGGTCTTCAAACGTTAGACACACCAGAACCTCTATCAACCGAGATCGGCAAGCTGCACACAATCTTTTGGTACGTGACTATTTTGCCGATCCTTCTCTGTATGGTGACAAACATTTTAGACGTCGTTTTCGTTTACCTAGAAAGTTATTTTTACGTATTAGCAACGCTTTAGAGGCGCGATATAATTATTTTAAGCAAAAACCCGATAGTAGAGGTAGAATGGGTTTTAGTTGTATACAAAAATGTTCGGCTGCACTTAGGTATTTAGCATTAGGCATAACAGCTGATGCTAGTGACGAGTATCTAAAATTGGCTGAGAGGACCGTAAGGGACACTGTGGATTGGTTTTGTGCATGTGTTATTAACGTGTTTGGCAAAGAATATTTGTGTAAACCTACAGCTCGTGATATCGAGAAGTTATATGCGGCACATGAAGCGAGACATGGTTTACCTGGTATGCTTGGTAGCCTTGATTGTACCCATTGGGCGTGGGAAAAATGTCTAACTGCGTGGAAAGGACAATTTACCCGAGGTGACGTAGGTGAGCCCACTATGATATTGGAAGCCGTTGCATCATTCGATTTGTGGATTTGGCATGCGTACTTTGGGATAGCCGGGTCGAACAATGACCGAAATGTTCTTAATCAATCTCCAATTTTCAATGATATTTGGACCGGGCGAGCTCCTACTATGTCATTCACAGTGAACGGACATCAATACAAACACGGCTACTATCTTTGTGATGGGATTTATCCAGATTACGCGACATTTGTGAAGGCGTATGCGGTACCTCGAAGTGAAAAAGCAAAATTGTTTACACGAAGACAAGAATCGACTAGGAAGGACATAGAAAGGGCATTTGGGGTACTCAAACAAAAATGGCATGTGATCAAACATGCCTCACAAATCCATGACGACGGTAGGATGAAGACAATTATGTATGCATGCATCATTATGCATAATATGATTGTTGAATATAAAGGTAGAGCGATTTGCACATACGACGAGGCCGATGCGGTTAACACGGAAATGCAATTCATTCCCGGAATGCCCGAATACTTACAACAAGTACTCGATGTCCAAAATTCCGAAACTTGCCAATATCTCCGTGAAGATTTAGCCGAGCATGTTTATCAAAACAGATCGGATGATATCGAGTAGTTTTTTTTTAATTTCCATGTAATGTTTTTTTTTTAAATTTCTATGTTATTTTTTTCATTTTTAAATTTCAATGTAATGTTTTTTAAATTAATGTAATTTTTATGTTTAATCTAATGTTATTTAAATTAAAAATTAGGTTTTTATTTATTTTTGAATTTTTTTAAATTAAAAAAGATGATGTGGTGTGATGAAAATGTGATGGGTATAAATGGGGTAATGTGATGGAGTGTGATAGAATGTGATAAAGGTAAAATCTGACGTGGCGCTGATGTGGCGCTCATCACTTTTGGGCAAAGTGATGGGTACTCACAATGGTCTAAGGACATTAATCCAACCAGTTTTAGACCGTTACTGTAAATCTAATGTTTTTTTGAACTTAATTGTTAAAAAAACATGGAGGTCGTTTTTCCATTACTTGAAAGAATAAATGCTATACTAATTAAACTATAAGTTATTTATATCTAAATAATCTTTAATAACTTATATATCTAAATAATCTTTAATAGTATTAATACTATTAAACCATTAAAAACATATACTTGCATGATTCTTTATTTTCTAAAAGTAAATTGTTTATTATACTATTCTTTATTTAGATTTCATGGCATTTAAGTTTTAATATTTTGTAAACAGGTTTTTAATTATAACAAACTTTGTCATCTACTTGAAATATATATCTTACATATTTTAAATGACATTATATATGTTTGTATGTAATATAATTAATAATATATTTTTTATTAGTTAAAATTTATATTTATAGATTAATATAATTTTTATTCTATCGATTTAAATTAATTTAAAATTTTAATTATACGCATAGATTTTAATTTATTGGGGTTTTTTTCAACCTTAGTTTGAATTAGAAAATGATGTTTTTACACGATTGTGAATTTGTGATGGCATCACTGCCACGCCTATGTTAATACATGCATCAACCCTGATTAAAACAATAACAATATTGACAATTGACAAAACCATTACAAATTGACATATAAGAACCTTAGGTTTCTTTGATAAACCATAAGAA
The DNA here is from genome assembly GCA_023525715.1 of Cichorium intybus. Taxonomy (NCBI): domain Eukaryota; kingdom Viridiplantae; phylum Streptophyta; class Magnoliopsida; order Asterales; family Asteraceae; genus Cichorium; species Cichorium intybus. The sequence continues at coordinate 3,346 of JAKNSD010000130.1, forward strand.
ATGAATCATATTAAAATTTGAGTTTAATTTTAGGGTCAATGTCATCTTACAAACTTTTGCGAATTTGTTTAGATGGTTATTCATATATATATATATATATATATATATATATATATATATATATATATATATATATATATATATATATATATATATATATATATATATATATATTGCTTTATAGGGGTATAACGTCGACTTTTTGGGTTTAAATGATCATTTTCGAAAAACTAAATGGGTAACCCGATTACCTTTTGCCAAGTAGGAAGCTGACTCTGGAAGAAGGTGGGTTTAACTAACTTAACCCTAACTTAGTCATACTTAATTCCAAGTAAGAAGTTGTCTATAAAAGAAGATGGATTTAAGTTATTTAACCCTACATCAGTCATACATGATCATGTATTCCTTGCCAAGTAGGAAGCTGACAATGGAAGATGGTAGGTTTAAGTTATTTAACCCTAAGTTAGTCATACCTGATCAAGTGACCAAGTTAAAGAACTTTCATGCTCTGATGATGTATCAAAACCAGAAGAATTGTCATCCATGAATTAATCTCTTTGTGAGTAACTTTGGAATAACGGTGTACAAATCATCAGGAAACACACTGATTTTTTATTTAGTAGAAAACACTGATAAAGCCTATTACTAAAATTGGAAAAAGCCTCAAGTCATATCATAATCTAAATACGTTACGGACCATGTCCCAAAATGATCTAAACCATCACATAATGCGAAACTTTATAATGTAAATGTTGGTTCTAAGTGCTCAAGATCATTATAGAATGATATTGCTAATAACATATGATCTTATAGGGTCACACCAATCACAAGTTAGACACATTCATGGTTATTTTAACATATGAATTTGATTCATGTTGAAATATCATAATTCTTGTGTTTATTATTTTATGTGAAAATAATATGGAATCTAGATTTAATGTATATGATATGAATTAATAAAAGAGTGTGTAAATATTTAAGTGTAAATATTTATATCATTTAAAGGTTAAATGATTTAAATAAGTTTGCTAAACTCTTTTTTATTTTAAATGCTAAAATAAATTTGATATATATATATATATATATATATATATATATATATATATATATATATATATATATATATATATATATATATATATATATATATATATATATATATATATATATATATATATATATATATATATATATATATATATAACACATGTTAAAAGGTTTACAAATATAATTAAAGTTGTAAACTTATTTACTTAAATGGAAAAAAGACTTAATATTTTATAAAGGCATTTTTTAAAGGCTTACAAAATATAAAAGAGAGAGAGAGAGAGAGAGAGAGAGAGAGAGAGAGAGAAAGAGAAAGAGAGAGAGAGAAAGAGAGAGAGAGAGAGGAAGTCTCCACACTCTCATTCTCGGCCCTAATAAAGTGTTGTTTTTCTATGATTTTATGTGATAAAATGTGCATAAACAAGCCATAGACCATGTGATGTGTGTTGTGTTGGATTTTTCAACATGGTTGTAATATTATTTATTTATTCAAATGTTTTGTAATAGTAAATAGGTTTTTCTTCATTTTTGTTCACTTTGTAAGTATTAGATTAGTAGTAGACTATTTTATATTACGTAAAATGCAACAAGATTTGAATATGGAGGCTATATTGAAGAGCAAGAGGTTGCAAACCAGTTTTAGGGGCTATTTTGGTGCTCTCGGTCATAGGAGGAGAAAACCAAAACACTAGGTTCATGGAGTCTTCTTTCTTTTGCATGCATAGGATTTTTGGCAAGTGGAAGCTTCAACAACATCATTTTGAAGTATTTTAGAACCTTATGTTCCTTAGGAATGGACTTGTTATTTCATGTTTTGGCTCAAATGAAATAACAACTAGTTGTGGCTTGGTTTATGCACCTTTAAATGTATATGATGATTGTATGTTGTTATTATTTTATGTGTGGATGAAAATAGGATTTTGCATGCTAGATAACATAAATAATGACACATAAATCATAATGGAGTTTGTTTTTCAAAATATGATGATTTTAACAAAAGATGTTAAAATGGGTTTTTATAATAAAAGTGTTTTATTCTAAGACTCTAAATCTCAAGATTTTAAAACTGGTAAAATAAGTTAAAGCTCCTAGTCTATATAATAAAGGATGTTTATTAAAGACTTAAATGGTTGTTATTGTGTTCAAACTCAAACTTTAATATAGGATATTAGTTACAAATTAACTACAAACCATTAGTTTATAAATGGAGATTTTATGAACTAAAGAACCATATGATGGAAATTTGATTTTTTAAAATAAGATAAAAGGTATCATGTTCATTGGAAGCATGCAATCTACATGATACCTAAATTTTTTTCAAAACTAGAATTGTAAAACATATAAATCCCTTTTTCAAAATGCAAATCTATGTCGTCCTTTTAAAAAACACTAATGCATTATTTGTCCCTTTTCCAAAATGCAACCTAACTGCTAATTATTGTCATTTCCACACGTTTCTCATGTAGGTTGACTTGACTGGGAATCTTTGGTGAAAAATCTTACATAAGCAATAGAGACCTGAGGCATAGATAAGATCAAACATGACAATCAGAAAAATGTTGTTTAAAGGATCCCATAACTCTAGAAGTTACATTTGATGTAATTGGTGAACATTATTTACCTCATTCTATTAAGTAGATTGTAAAAAGGTTACCTAACCGTTTATATGTCATAACTTAGATTCTAGACTTTAATAATTAGGGATAATGACTTGGTGGGGTAATAGACATTTGAATTTGTTCACATTTGGTCACTGAACTTATTTTTGTGCTTGATTTACCCATGAACTCTTTAAAATTGTTAACATTTAGTCACTTATGTTTTTTTGTACACATATGACCATTAAACTTATTTCTTTTATACACATATGACCATTAACCACTACTAGAAAACAAGTCTTTAATGACAGACGAATTATGACTTACAAAATGTCAGTCATAAAACTCTGTCATTTTTTACGATTTACGACAGACATAATTGTCTGTCATAAATCTCAGTCATCTCTCGTAAAAATTTACGACATATAACCTGTATGTCATAAATTACCGTCTTATATGAAAAAAAGGCGCCTAATAGTTTTCCCAAATTTTAAACACTAACATTGTTTCACGAGATATATTTCCCTTTTCCCTATTTTTGCGTATTTCTCCTCACAACCCTAAAGTTTCAGCCGCCTCTCCCCTTTCTCCTTCCTGCTGCCGTCGATTACCTCCAGTACCGGCGTCGATTACCTGCATCGATAACCTCCAGCGCCGGCTTCGATTACCGATCACAACTCCAAAGCTTCATCATCCTCCCCCTATTTCTCCTTCCTGCTGCTGTGGGAGATCGACTTGGAATCGGAAGGGTGTGATAATATCTACAGCAGCGACTTTGATTAGCTCCATCGTCGCCGCCTTTGATTAACTCTAGCGCCGCCGTCGACTTTGGAATCGAAAGGGTATGTTTTGCTTTCAATCTTCCTCAAGTTGACGCTGAAATAGAATCTGTTGCTGACCTTGAATTTTTTGCCGAAAGTTTTGTTGAAAGTTGTGGTTATTTGTAGCTGCAATTGTTGAAAACTGTGGTAATCATGATACTGGTATTCTTCTAGGTTCCGACTTCTCCGTTCGTGCTACAAACCATCTGAAGTGAAGCACGCAAGGTGTTTGTCAAATTGTCTTAGTGAACAAATTTACATTTCAAGCCTTCAGGAGCAAAAACCTTATTCTGGATACTCTTTTCTTTTTCCATTTTTACCCTTCTTACTTCTTTCTAGTAAGTTACCTGTAAATGACGTTTTTGCTCTTGCAGATACATGATAAAAGGAAGCACAATCAGCATCTGCTTCTAAATTTGCTCTTGCAGATACATTATAGAAGGTTTGAAGTTAGAATGCAATCCAAAATCTTTACCAAAGATAAGCATTACATATTAAACATGTACTCATACGTGTATATTATATGTCTTGATATTGTTTATAAAAACACAACTCAAATGCCAAACAAACCCTACCGAAATCATCTTCCTCTGTTACGTTTCTGGATTGCTTTTGCTGCTGCGTTTCTGGCTTGTTGCTATGCTCATTGTTGTGAAATGAACTACAAAAATCATCTTCAACTGCTTATATTTAAATGCTACATATTTACTCATGGGAATTGAATTAGCAACTAAGAAAGTGCATGTTTTTGTTCTAATGATATCATGGTCTTTATATGAAGAATCTTGGTGCACTATTTACTATTCTATAAACTTTTTCGAGTTATTCTATTATTTAACTTTTGTGATATTTGCTTTAGTGCGCCCTTTTACCATAAATTGGTACGCATGATTTGTTTTTGGGGTCTGTCATTTCTATTATATATATATATATATATATATATATATATATATATATATATATATATATATATATATATATATATATATATATATATATATATATATATATATATATATATAGAGTGTGGACGTAAGACCCAATCAGAAGTCTAGAATCACAAAGGGTATTTTTGTCAATTGATTTATAAATCATTTAATTAAATTTAAATCAATTCCTATAATTATGGTAAACTAATCCTACAATTATGGAATATTGGTAACTGCTTCAATTAACCTAGCTGCCATCGATAACATCATAAAACATCCGCAAATTCATCATCCTCACATCTCCAGTAACCTGGCCGATCACACCACCGGGCGATCTCAATTGAAGACGAAGATTATGAGACTGAAGACGACGACGAAGATGCCGATTATTAGGACGAGGACGATGACGAGTACGAAGAGGAAGATATGGTTCAGTTGATTCCGGTGTAGATAACTTCACGTAATGTTCCAAGTACTATTTCCGATGGCAGATCGTTCCAACGGCCGGTGACGATCGACGATGGCTTGCTGCACGATTTCAACGATTTGGAGTCGTGTGAAAGAAATCTGGGGAACATAGAGAACGATGGCGGTGATGTTGTAAAGGAATCGTTGAATAATGGCGAAATTGATGGTTTATTTTGCCCTATCTGCTTTGAAGCTTGGACTAGCGGTGAAAGCCATCAAATCTGGTAAAACAATGCTTCCACATTTTCTATTCAGCCCACATCCAATCGATTCATATCGATTCTAACAGATTCCATGACTGCAATTGTCTTCCATGTAGGCATATATAAGGATTGTCATGTATAAAGAAATGGCTCCAACTTGGTCAAAGTTCTGGGAAGGTCTGTTCACTGTAACATAATGAAAATACATGATTTTGTTATCTACATTGTCATATATTTCTTTTGATTTTATCAGTACCCTCAATGCAAGGGATTGTGCACATTGAAGGATGTTACAGTTCTTTATGCTGCTCGCCTTTGTGTTGCTGATGAAGAGTTACACAAGGTAATACTAATAATCTCTTTGAAATTTAAACTCAGAAAAAGCAAACTACATTTCATGATTAAGAACATTAATTGTTTTTTGTTTGCAGAAAGTTCGTTCACTTGTTGTGGATTATTCTAACGGGTGAGAATATCATTCTGATGTTGCAAACTACATTTCATGATTAAGAACATAAATGTTGTGGATTATTCTAACGGGTGAGAAGATCATTCTGATGTTGCAGGCTAATTCTTCATGCATTCAAAACATACAAGAAACAGAGAAGAATATCATTCTGATGTTGCAGTCATTCTGGCAGAATATCATTCTGATGTTGCAGTCATTCTGGCAGAATATCATTCTCACATAATATAATTCTCATAGAATGACATTCTATATTGTATATTAGATTCTAGTATATTGTTCTAGTCATTTTGATGTTACACAATACAATGGAAATCTGATTTTGTAATATTTTGCAATTAATATAAGTATGATTTTGTAATTGATTCTACTAGAATGTTTAACTTACTTTCAAAATATCAAGTAGCATTCTTTAAGAATACTAGTCATTCTGATGTATGCTTTGTAATTCATTCTAATAGAATGTAAGTGATTATGAACTTATAATAAGAACCAAAATTAATTACATATTTTATTAGAATTGTAAAAAAAAAATTAATATTTGAATTTGAAAATAAATTCGAATTTGAATTTGAAATTACATTTAAATTCGAAATTTAATCCCATAAAAATCTCACATTCTATAATTGAAAAACATAAAAAGTCCACATTACCCTTTAGAATGATATTATTAGAAAGTTGATATTTTTTAATTTAAAAAAAGCAATATTCTGTTATTAATCACAGCCATTGATAATTATAATCCTACGCACCAGATTTGTTCTTACGACCACACAATAATTGTGGTGTTCTTAATGTAAACTAGCCCTATATATATATATATATATATATATATATATATATATATATATATATATATATATATATATATATATATATATATATATATATATATATATATATATATATATCATCAATTCATCATGATTGTTATTATATGTATCATGTATGCAATATTTGATTATATATATATATATATATATATATATATATATATATATATATATATATATATATATATTATATATATATATATATATATATATATATATATATATATATATATATATATATATATATATATCATCAATTCATCATGATTGTTATTATATGTATCATGTATGCAATATTTGATATTATATATATATATATATATATATATATATATATATATATATATATATATATATATATATATATATATATATATATATATATATATATATATATATATATATATATATATATATATATATATATATATATATATATATATGGGGCTAAGTTATATTGCGGACAACAGTTATTGTGAGACCGTGCGGACACTGCTATTTTGTGAGAAATAACGAATAGGATATCTTTTTTATGGTAATGTGAATACGAAACAAACATATTCTCATAGAAATTATTTTCATTAAATCATTTATACGGGTTATATGAAGTTTTTATGATTAGCATTCTGTCAGAATGAGAATGAGTGAATCAGAATGTGTGAAACACTAGAACAAATGATAATGATTTAAAATACGTTATTATAGCAATAATTCTATTAGAATATGTTTTTTTAACATTAATATTACAAATAAAAACATATTCTAATCATCATTTCTCACAGAATAGCACTGTCCGCACGGTCTCACAATAACTGTTGTCCGCTATATAACCTTATATATATATATATATATATATATATATATATATATATATATATATATATATATATATATATATATATATATATATATATATATATATATATATATATATCATCAATTCATCATGATTGTTATTATATGTATCATGTATGCAATATTTGATATTATTTGTGCCCCATTATATTTAGATATTATTTTTGTGCCTTTTCGTTAATCCACTTTTTTGTCCAAAAGTTTATGTTTAAAGTTACATAGATAAAGTCAATTGATCGGATTCTCTGTTCCTAGTATAAACCGTCATAAACTTAATTCCGGTTGACTTTACTAGGTGCCTCGGTGGTGTTATATGATATTTTGTTTTAATTGTGACTCATATATTATAATCTTTCTATACATATAGGAGCTGAAAAAGTCAGAACATGTCATCTTTAGTGCTAATCTGACTTGTGCTAATTAGGAAATAGACATCTACAATCCTATGGTAAGTTGTACTCTCAACATGCTATATATATAGCTTCAATTTTTCTTTCTATGTATGACATTGTGAACTTTTTAGGTGTTTGACCACAGGTGTTTGTTAGAGCTTTGAGAATTGTGGACGGTAAGATTGAAGATAGCAAGGGACAATCTTCTCTTACATCTAATGTTAAACTTATGGTTGTTTCTAGAATTGTACAATCGTTGTATTGGTAGGCGAGAACGTTAGTTGACAACTTGACATACAATATATATAGTTTGTGTAATGGTTTATCAATGTATATATGAAATTTTATTTTTTATTATGAGACATTAAATGTGTGATTTGATATGAATATTTAAAATCATGGCATCAAATGTTTTGTCAAAAATTAAAAATATGTAAAAAATTTACGACTTACATATGGTTAGTCATAAATGTTTGTTGTAAATATATGTCATAATTGTCTGTCATAAATGTATGTCGTAAATTTATGACAGACAAATGTCTGTCATCTTTTATTTATGACTGGGGCTTTAATGACAGACATTTGTCTGTCATCTATACCCTTTAATGACTGATATTGTCCGTCATCAAAAGCCTTTTTTCTAGTAGTGAACTTAATGGTCATTTGTGGAGAAAAATAAAACAAAAGTGACTAAACGTGAACAATTTTAAAGTTCATGAGACATAAAGCACAAAAATGAGCTCAGTAACCAAATGTGGACAAAAAAATAAGTGACTAAATGTGTACACGGGACAAAGTTCATTATCCTTACGGATCATTATCCCTAATAATTAATATTTTACAAACACAAAAGGTATTGATTTTTAAAGAATTAAATATTGAAAATGCTAAATGAATTTTATTAATATTTTGTAAATGTCCCAAAATGCAAATAACCCGTTCAAACAATCCCCACACTTTATCCTTGAGAAGGAAAAGTTAAGCCATACTAACTTCTAGGATTGGTATTATAACTTGAGAATTGTTCTCGAGCATGAAATAAAGGAATATGTACTTAACAAACCCCTTCCCGATGAGCCTCCTCACTCAACTAAAGACATACGTGTTGTTTAGTTGAAACATGTCAATGATTCAACAGAAGTTCAATGCCTTATGCTTGCCTCAATTGTTCTGGAAGCTCAGAAGGACATGGAACATTATTCGACAGATAACATGATAACTTCTCTAGAGGAAATGTTCCAATAGAAAGCCATGATTGAATATTTTGAAACGGTTCGAGCGTTACATAACTGTAAAATGGAGGAGGGCCAAGATGTGCGCTCTCATGTTTTTAAAATGAAGAGTCATTTTGAAAATTTGGATAGACTTGGTTGTCCCACGTCAAATGAGTTTGCTACGGATGTGATCTTCAACTCAATACCTAAAAACATACACTTGTATTATTCTTTATTTTCTAAAAGTAACTAATGATATTGTTTAGAGTAAATTATAAATTTGGTCCCTGTGGTTTACCCGAAATTACACTGGTAGTCCATGTTTTAAAAATCACGTTGGTGGTCCCTGTTGTGGCAAAAGATAACAGATTTGGTCCCTGTGGTAGCCAAAAGATAACAGATTTGGTCTATGGTCCATGTAAAAAGACCAAAATGCCCTTTTTAATTTTTTTAATCCAATATTTGTTATATTAATTAAAAAAAAAATAAAAACAAAACACCTCTCTCTCTCTCTCGGTGCCCACTTTTTTTTTTTTTTTTTTTCGGTGCCCACTTAGACGTTGTAGTTCGTCTTCGCAAATACAACTTTGATCTGGAAGTGTGTCATGGCAGCATCGAAAGACGCTTGGGTTAAAAGGTTATTCCTAAGATTTACATAATCTTTTTAAAAGTACGAAATAAAAACAAGTTAAATATATAATCAACGATCGGCAAGAAAATCAGCATTGAAGCATCCCAGATTTTGTATTTTGGTAACAAATTTCATGAATTTCTATCGTATTCAAATTGCGTCGAATCTGATGCCTATATTATAACAAACTCACCCATCGCCGTTCATCTTCCCTGCAAATCTCAGCCAACAATTGGCAAACCCCTTTTCCTCTCATAATCAAACCCTATCTTTCCTTCACCGTTGCTATTTATTTTTCAAATGCACACACCATTCTTTATCTAAAAAAGGGTTTATTTCATAAAAAACCTTACATTTTCAACTTTTTTCTGTTTAAACCTAAAACTTTATTTTTTTTTCAAAAAAGACCTAAATTTTGGAGAAACTTTTTAACTTTTTAAGTTTCTCCAAAATTTAGGTCTTTTTTGAAAAAAAATAAAGTTTTAGGTTTAAACAGAAAAAAATTGAAAATGTAAGGTTTTTTATGAAATAAACCCTCTAAAAAAAGCTCAATTAGCTATCTTTAAAAAATCAATTCAACAACCTTCTTCCTTAATTTTCACTATTTTGTATTAGAAAAAGAAGCCAACTGACAAAAGAAGCCTCAATATTTCCTCCGACCCTTTAACCCAGATCAGAAGCTACTAAATCCTCCGACCTTAGAATGAAAGAAACCTCACTATTTCCGTTTAGATCTACTTCATCAGTTTCCCCGGTTGTTGATTAAGAACTTCCACAATAATCCGATATGGAAGACGAGAAATAAAAGTCACTGCCATGATTAAGATTTGGGGGTGGTCGGTTTTTGTGGAGAGTGAGTGAGAGAGATCCGGGTAAGAGGGTGGGGATGATTATCTTTTTTTAATTAAATAAAGAAAAACTTAAAAAAGGATAAAGAAAATTAAAAATGACAGTTTGGTCTTTTCACATTGCTAGAGACTAAGACCTTGTTTGTTTACCTCTTAATTGGTTTATTAAGAGGCAAGCTCTTAATCTGAATAATTCAGATTGTTTGTTTACCACTTAAATTTTACCACTTAATTTTAAAAATCCCTCTTAATTGATCAGACTTTAAGGCACATCTGTTTGTTTAAGAAATACGCGTGTTCCCTAAAATGCCCTAAACCATTCTTCCGCCTCCAACATATCCCAATCGGCTCTACGCTTCTTCTCTCCGGATCTCGTCTCCTACTGCTACTCTTCCGGCTACCTGCGTCTCTTCTCGCCTCTGATGGAACCGAAGGTAACAACTCCTCAAGCTTCGATTTTTTTCTTCTGGTGTGCGCATACTCCTTGTTGGTTTTGTTGTGACTCGTTGCAGGTGGATCGGTTTTTCTTGAATTGCTGAATTGCTGCATCGGTTTCTGGTTCCGTACTTCAAATGCTCGATTTTTTTTTCTTTTTTGGTTTAGGTATGAAATCGACTTTGATTCAATTTTGTTGTGAATTTTTCTGTGAATTTTTCTAGTGAAATTGTGAATGATCACCAGCATATTGACGATCTGGTTACTCTTTTTTTCGAATTTATTTTGCTAATGTTTCTCTCTATCCCATTTTCTAATTAAGATTCATGGTTTGAATCTGTGATTCAATCAATTATCCAACTGGTTTCTGCAATCATTGTGTATGATAAACGGCAAGCGAAATTCAATCTCCCAATATTTTATTGATGATAGCGAATACCATAATTTTTATCTCAAATACTTCTTGGATTGCAATTTGGATTAGTTGGAATAATGGATACCATCATTTCTCATTCTCTGAAATTTTTGTTTAAAGTTGTCTTATAATTTACCACACATGTTTGAAATCTAATTGGTTAAATAGCTAATTTGGTATGTTGAAAATTTTATTGAAATCTAATTGTTTGGGTTGCGCCCGTTAAAGCTTGAGATGGGCTGCAGCAGCATCTCTTGATTTAAAAGCAGCCCATCGTCTCTTGATTTAAATTGTGAAGAGGAATCAGCAATCAAGAGGGCTACAAAAGGCAACACATCAGACCCACTTCTTCTATCCTTTGTTATTACTACTATGTGCATAATGGTATGCTTATTAATTAGTTTTCTGTTATTATATCGACATTGTCTCTATTCAACATGTTTGACATTCCGATTCAATCTGCTTGCTATGTAAGCAGACTTTTTTCAGGACAGGTTTCATTTGTGTATACGTGTCATGGTAATGATTTGTAATTGTGACTGTTATCATTGTTGAATTTTGTTTATCGTTCAAATTAATTTTGGGGATTGTAGTGTAGAAGCATTAGATATGTTATATATATAACTGTTAAATATATAAAGACTTCACTTTGTGTACATTGATATTGTAGTAGACAGATTACCAGATTGCTAATTTGCTATAGTAAATTTTTATTGATGATAGCGAATACCATAATTTTTATCTCAAATACTTCTTGGATTGCAATTTGGATTAGTTGGAATAACGGATACCATTTATTCAAAATAAAATAATACAGAAGGGTAAAATTGTCATTTTTTTCATTCAGCACAGTAATTAAGAGGTTCCAACCAAACAGCATGTTAAAAGTTCAGCTCTTAACAGTACAGACCCTCTTAAAATCTCAGACCTCTTAAAAATTCAGATCTTAAAAATTAAGAGGTTGCCAAACAGGACCTAAATCTGTTATCTTTACGCCATGACCACCAATATAAATTTTGAAAATGTGGACTGCCGGTGTAATTTCGTGTAAACCACAAACCAAATATGTAATTTACTCTATTGTTTATTGTAATTCTCTATTTTAATTTCATGGCATTTAAGTTTTAAATTTTTATAAACAAATTTTTAATTATAACAAATTTTGTCATCTACTTGAATTATATATCTTACATATTCAAAATATACTAAATATGTTTGTATGCAATTTAATTAATAATATATTTTTATTTAGTTATAATTTATATTTATAGATTAATATAATTTTCATTCATCGATTTAAATTAATTTAAAATTTTAATTATGTGCATACATATATTGATTTATTGAGGTCATTAACATGCTTTGTTTGAATTAGAAAATGATAATTTTTTATAATTGTGAATTTGTGATGGCGTCACAGCCATGCCTATGTTAATACATGCATCAACCCCTGATTAAAACTACAACAATGATGACAATTGATAAATGACGAGACCATTACAAATTGACATATAACAACCTGGGGTTTCTTTGATAAACATAATTTACTAGATATCATCATTATATCAACTTACTATTAACGCATAGCGAAACCTTATCTCTATGTGTCGTGCAATGATAACAGGAAAATTTTTTATTTTGACAATTTTCAACTTTTGTCGATTTCCCAATTATTGACCAATTTAACCAAAAACTCATATATAATGCTCAAAATACATATATTTAAGAGATAACAACTTAAACATCAACATTAAGTCAAGATCAAATTCATGTTAAATGAATGAATTACTCTTTTGATCAATTTACCTCTTTAACGTTGATATTACAATTCAAATTCACATAGTTCAAGTTCATACATACACAGAACTTTTTAGGTATTACATATACCTTTTTTTTTTCTGAATAATTACACTTCCAATTATTCACTTACTTCTTAACTTATAAACATCCAAACTTTTTGCTGTTGCATTATGTATATATGATTAATCAAACTTTATTTCAAATATAGTATATACTATCTTATTTTTTATTAAAAGATCTTAAATATTTGCAATATGAATAGTAATTAAATAAAACAATTTATATAAAAAATCATTATATTATATTTTTAATTTGATGTTCACATTGTTGTATTTTGAAAACTAGTAATTGTTTTGAAAATTAGACCGAACTCGTCGGTTCGGCTGATATTGAACACGTGAGGTCTAAAATTTGTTAGGTGCAGAAGATTGATGGGTTGTTGGACCGGTTAAAATTAGACAGTTTAGTAAAAATTGGTCAAAATATGACCGATTGAACCCAAAAGATCGGCCAAAATAATTCCATCCTAGCTTCTTGCAACCTCATCCTCATAATTTCTTCAACCTTCACGCTGAAATGTGCTTACTAGTGTGATTCGAACATTTAAAATGCAAGTAAGTTCAGAGAAAATGGTTGAGTTGCTTTCATTAATAGCCAATGGAATTTCAAATCTCCGTTTGGTGTGTAGAGGGTTTTGAAAATATCAAAGTTGTAGGTGTGCGACAAAGAGATATCATGAAATATTTGTAACATCTCGACTTTTAAAATATAGTAGATAACCAAAAGCAGTTCCAATATATCTCAATATCAAGATATAATGGTTAATATTGTCTTAACTGCAACGAAGCAATGGAAGTAAATTAAAGTCCTCGAATGAAGAGCCTTGGAATGTTACATCATTGAGAAACTCCTTCGTTGTCTTCACAATTAAGCATTTTCTATATATTTCTATTGTCACTTATTATATATTTTCCTGGATAATACCATTTACAGTTCTATTAGGGTAAGCATATAGCCTAACGAGTTTGTTGATTTTATTCATATTAACGTCAATAAATAAAACAACGTAACAATTTTATCAGGTGTAATTCCTTTTTCTTTTTTTCCCAGAACCTGGTGATACACATTAGTGAACTAAAACAGCATGCACAAAGAATGAGTCAATGAAAACCAATTCTCTCCACCGGACACAAAAATACGCTTAATGCTCGTTTACTCTAATGATTATATATATATATATATATATATATATATATATATATATATATATATATATATATATATATATATATATATATATATATATATATATATATATATATATATATATATATATATATATATATCTTCTATAATAAAAGAAAGCTCTATATGCCACATGTCAATTTTCTAAAGCTATATTTTAACACATGGCTTCCTCTAAGAGCTACTGCAATTTATTTTCCCGCCTAAATAACTCTTCTTCACTTTAACTTCGTTCCTAAAATCAAGGAACCACAATTCGAAACGTATCCCAAAAAATCAGCAAAACATTCATCTTATAATTACCGATTTTGAATCGCTCCCTAAATCTTCATCGCAATTTATATCTGGTTATACTCGATTTCCCCCAAATCACGCTCTATTGAATCCTTCATCTTTATCTTCTCTCCCGATTTCATTGCTAAATCTTCGATTTCATTGCCAAACTCTTCTGATTCTTCGGTGGAATAGCATAATCTTCGATTTCATTGCTTCAAGTCTTTTGTTTTTTCTGTGGAACAACAAACTACACCAGAAGATGGTTCGGCATCTAGGGATCAGAGCATGATGATAAATTCTCTCTCTCTCTCTCTCTCTCTCCAACTCACCAGCCGTCAATCGATAATTACGATACCATTGATGCTACCGAGCTTCTAATAAACCAACGATCAGGAACTATAAGCCCTTCGACTATTTTCTTACAAGCAGCCCGTTTCTATTGCTTCTTGGTGATGATCGTTAGGTCTACAATCGCAATGGTAAGCCCTTCCCTTTATTGTTTTTATTTCCCTTCTTTTTGTGATTATGTTCAAAATTACGTAATTAACTCGGTTGTACGTTGGCACACCCTTAATTGGGTAATCGCAAATTGCAATCCACATTCAGCCATTCATACTCGCGAACAGACATAATACTCACACTGTTGTTATTCGAGAATGATTACGCCAGAAGCGCAGAGATTCATGGGATTTTTAATTAGCCAAAGCTCTATTATGTTTCCAGGAGACATGGATTCGTTTCCACTTGTGTCTTTCTTTTTAATAATTATATTAGAATGTTTTCAAATGTCATGTTTTCTCATTAATGCCAAGTTTTGCATATTTACTGTTTCAAACTATTCCTTTGCATCACCATGCAGTTTGACTCCAGCTAATTCAAATAGAGTTTTGCAATTTACTTGCTTTTCCTGAGTTGCACAGTTATCTTTACCAACTATTTTATTGTATTTTCAAATTTTTTGTTGATCATATTGGGTGAATAATTTTTCCTTTATTTTTGTGTAGCTTCACATTCAAACATAAGAATGCAGTTGTTGAATGGTACGTTGCAAATTAATTTGTCAAAAAAAGCAACTTTCGTTTTGGATGTTCTTTTATTATTTAAAAAGCAAGTTTCGTTTATATATGATTTCAACGTGGTTTATTTCTACTATATTTTATCAGGTTGATTGTCTATTTTCCCATTTAAAAAGGTGAAAACTGAAGCTATGTAATTGGTCATATCTTAGGAAGGTTCCCAACTTTCAAAAGCTCTTGATAAAATGTTTGACTTCTTTACCCTCGGTATAATTCGTCTTTTTCATGTTTTGTTTCTTTTGTGATTCAAGAACAAATCATAAGGTCTTTGGACACTTGCTTAATCTTCTTGATGGTGTAAGTAGGAGTGGACCTACATCTAAGCATACTCTGCCTTTGTGTAAGTGTTAAAAATGATTTTTATTAGATTGTAGTAAAGAAGAATTATTACTTAACTTTCTCTATCAATATAGGTAGAAAAAGAAGGTACGTTTCCAGACTAAAATATCCGGACTAAGCCTGAGTCTAGACCACGGATTTTAGCTACCAACTTTGTAGATAATGGTATTTTAAACAACCTACTTTGTAAAACAAATTAACACTTTTTACTGAAATTTATACGATTAATGCACTTTAATTGGGTACTATTCACACAAAATTTTTCGGACCAAGCCTATACAAGACCACGGTAATTACCAACCTACTTTGTAATTAATGTTATTTTTATTTTTTAGCAACCTCCTTTGTAGAACAAAATAACTAATATTCCAAAAATGACCACTATAAAGTTTTTGTCAACCTACTATGTACAAAGTTGTGTTTTAAAGCAAACTACTTTAAAACCAAATGGTTTTTTTAGCAACATTACCACTACAGACGACATGTTTTTTGTTGTGGCAGGAATGGTCCTCAAAAATAAAAAACCTTACAGGTACTTTAAAGCAACCTACTTTATACTACGGATGACTTTTAAGCAACCTACATCGTAAAAACTTGTGTTTTTAAGCAACCTACTTTAAAGCAAATTGTTTTTTTGGGAACCTAAATACTAGAGATGTTTTTTCTGGAAGGAATTGTCCTTAAAACTTAAAAAAGTTAAAGGTTTTTCTTTTTAGCAACTTAAGCAATAATAAGCACTACAGATAACTTTGTAACCAAAAGCTTGCTTCAAAATTTTCCTGACGTAACCACTACAAATGTTTTTAAGCAACATACTTTGTACAAACTTGTGTTTTTAAGCAAGTTACTTTAAAGCAAATAGTCTTTTTTGAAGGTAACCAGTGCAGATAAATTTTTTTTTGCTGGAATGGTCCTTAAATATTACATAAATTATCAAAAATCAATTCAAATTTCAGAAAATGCAACCAATTCACATAAATGAATCCAAGTTACAGATATGAATAAAATTGTAGTAAATTACATAATTAAATCTATCCAGATGAATGTTGAAAACTATTTTTTTTACTGAATTAACATTTTTATAATTATCAGTCACCTGATTATTAGCGTCCATTTCGATCACCTCTACGATTTGCTTCTTTCCCTGGTTTCTTAGTCGTACATGAATGTCGAACCTGAAATTGACCCTGCGATTTGCTTCGTTTTCTAAAATTGACTAGATGAATGTCGAACCCAAATGGGGACATGGATAAATTGGATTACTTTTCGAAGTCAAGCCTGAATGTCAAACTCAACAATTCGATTACGCCGATCTGATTAACGATCTAATCCAATTATTTTGAACATCGATATGATTCAATTATACTAATTACTATTGTTCATTAACTAAATCTTATTATGTTGAATCTAATTCCAGGTAGCTTCTAATATATGCTATTAAACACATTCCAGTTCAATGAGTACTTCCACGTATTCAAATTTTAAATTCTTTAGTCCATGTCATTATTTAGCCGGTGACATTGTGGTTTAACCTGTAATTTGGGTTATTTTATAAGGTAAACATTAATAGGTAGGGTTTTTTTAACTCATATATAATTAAAGGTGAAACTTTAAAAGCAAAATGGCTATGCCCAAAATAAAAACCAAAAGAGTGAAAGGGTGAAAGAAAAAATACACAAAAATTGGGGTAAAAAAATTAAGAAAGACAACACACATTTATACTTTAAAAACAAAATGGCCTATGCAGGTCTGAAATTTGTAAGCTTAAATCATTTTTTTTTAATTTTGCATTATATAATCTTGGCAACTTATTGTTTTTATTGGTTTGGTTACAGTTTGTCTACGTATTCAAATGAACAAAGAAAACAAGGGATTCAAGGTATGTTTGGATAAATGATTTTTGAATTTTTTTTTATTTAGAAATGACAAGGAAAAACAAATGGTGGCAAATCTGTAGAAAGCTAGAACTTAAAGAGTTTTGGCCTAATTTTGTTATAATTTTTTGCAGGATTTACCTCCAGAAGATGCTTTTGCAGACTCTGTTTTATGCAATTTGGTGCTTCATTTGGAGATTATGAATTTCCTTGGATAAGTTATATGAATGAATTTTGATAAGAGGGAGTTGAATTCTGTAATGACAATAGAATAATTACTTCGAACCCTTTTTAGCTATTAAATTTCATATAGTTAGAAACCAATATTTTAAAGAATTAGATACCAATAACACAATGAGGTTTGGTTACAGTTTGCCTGTGTATTCAAGTGAACAAAGCACATGAAAAATACATGATGTTTAATTTTGTGTCATATAAGTAACCTATAAGCATCAACAATCATCCAATATAACCATATTTTATTTTTATGAATTTATAAGTATCCAAACCGTGTTAAACGCGGGTTTATAACCTAGTATATATATATATATATATATATATATATATATATATATATATATATATATATATATATATATATATATATATATATATATATATATATTATATTATATTATATTATATATCGGCTCGTTTAGGGCTCGCGAGCCTAATCGAGCTTGGTGACACAGGCTCGGCTCGGGCTCGTTTATTAACGAGCCTTATATTTAAGCTCGGGCTCGGCTCGGGCTCGTTTAAAATCGGTCTCGAGCCGAGCTTTTATCGAGCCGGTCCCGGGTAGCTCACGAGCCGGCTCGGCTCATTTGCACCCCTAATAGTAAGTCACCGCATCCATTCTTTCTATCCTTAATTTGATTGTATATAAAAAAAATACTTTGCATATGTAATATCACACCATAGGCTCGAATATAAATGTTACAACTTACAAGTGTATCGACTAACATATATACTTTTTGAAATTAACCAGTTAATTTAACTAACTAATGTTGATATATAAAACGTCTCGTTCTTTAATCACATTCTAATGGCCGACATAGAAACCCTAGAAAATATTTCGTTTACGACACTAAAAAGAATTAGGAAAAAAATATTGACGTGTAAGGAAGAATCGAACAGGGAACGAAAATTCAACTGCATACAACTTTGATCATCATATCGGCATTCTTCATATTTGTTTTCTTTATTCGTACAATAACTTGTATTTTTTTATTTCGGGTCATCAAAAAATATGGGTTTTAACCATGTCTGATTTTATACATCTCTTCCTAAAACAAAGTCTCGACAACCACCGTTTCCAAATTTCTTGAGTTTGACAGTTAATTAATGTAAGAACAATTATTAAAATATATTAATGTACATCTTTAATTCTTCATGCTTTAAGTATCTAGTTAGTGTACTAACACGTATACAATACTTTATGTTTTGAAGATATTATATAATATAAAAAAATATTAAATTGTTGTGTATAGATAAAAAATATTATATACAAATCACTCCTCATAATATATTATTATTATTTATTTGGGTTTTTTGTATTTATTTGTATTCAGCCCATATATGGTTTAGTCTTGTATGGCCCAAGGCCCTTGTATGTTGTACATATAATCTGGAAACTGCTCATTTGAACGGAAACCGGTTTTTTTAGAAAGCGAAAAAAATTCGTAACCGGTATTTTATTAACCGGTTTTTTGATAACCGGTTCTCTAATAATGAGTTTTATAATAAATGGTTTTTTAATAAGTTTTTTATTTCAAACTGGACCGGTTTTTTATCCCAGTTTTTGTTCCGGTTAACCAAACCGAACCGCTTAAACAACCAGAAAAAACCGGTCTAGAAGTCAATTTCTTTTAAAAAACGTTCAAAACCGGTTAGGTTTTAACCGAAACCGGTTGGATCAAAATTTGTTTTCTAAAAAACCGGTTCTTAAAAAAACCGAACCAATTAAAAACCGATTTTTGTGCACCTCTGGACTCCTAATTATCACCCTCTTTCTCTTCTCAACTCTTTCACCGTATCTTCTCCACATATAATGAATCTTTACGGCCATCATCGTCTTCAAATTTGGTTGGTATATATATGCATTAGTATTATTTATTTGGCTTTGTATTTAAAAACCGGAAAAAAAACTAAAACCGATTTTTCCCTAACCAGTTCAACTAAAACCGAACCGCCGATTTAAAATATGTTTTAAAAAAGTTGCAAACCGGTTTTTTACCCAGTTCTTTTCATGGTTTTCAAAACGAACCGATTTTTTAACCGAAAAAACGACTTGTTTACTCAATTTCATTTCAAGAAAACAAAAAAACATCAAGTTTTAAATGAAACCGATTGAGAAAAAACCAAAACTGAACCAGACCGATGTTTACAAACCGGTTTTCGAAAAACCAGGTTTTCTGCACCTCTACCATATATGGTTTAGTCTTGTATGGCCCAAGGCCCTTGTATGTTGTACATATAATCTGGAAACTGCTCATTTGAACGGAAACCGGTTTTTTTAGAAAGCGAAACAAATTCGTAACCGGTATTTTATTAACCGGTTTTTTGATAACCGGTTCTCTAATAATGAGTTTTATAATAAATGGTTTTTTAATAAGTTTTTTATTTCAAACTGGACCGGTTTTTTATCCCAGTTTTTGTTCCGGTTAACCAAACCGAACCGCTTAAACAACCAGAAAAAACCGGTCTAGAAGTCAATTTCTTTTAAAAAACGTTCAAAACCGGTTAGGTTTTAACCGAAACCGGTTGGATCAAAATTTGTTTTCTAAAAAACCGGTTCTTAAAAAAACCGAACCAATTAAAAACCGATTTTTGTGCACCTCTGGACTCCTAATTATCACCCTCTTTCTCTTCTCAACTCTTTCACCGTATCTTCTCCACATATAATGAATCTTTACGGCCATCATCGTCTTCAAATTTGGTTGGTATATATATGCATTAGTATTATTTATTTGGCTTTGTATTTAAAAACCGGAAAAAAAACTAAAACCGATTTTTCCCTAACCAGTTCAACTAAAACCGAACCGCCGATTTAAAATATGTTTTAAAAAAGTTGCAAACCGGTTTTTTACCCAGTTCTTTTCATGGTTTTCAAAACGAACCGATTTTTTAACCGAAAAAACGACTTGTTTACTCAATTTCATTTCAAGAAAACAAAAAAACATCAAGTTTTAAATGAAACCGATTGAGAAAAAACCAAAACTGAACCAGACCGATGTTTACAAACCGGTTTTCGAAAAACCAGGTTTTCTGCACCTCTACTCAAGAGCTATTAGGCCCTCCTCCTCGTCCATAAAATACTTGTGTGGGCTTGTTATCTCACAATATTCCAACAACCCAACAACAATCAAACACGACCCACCAGCAAACACACAATTATTCACATCAATGTGTATGTAGCAAATAACATTGGCCCACAATCCACTAATGAAAATTCTGGTTACTGGACCTGAAATGGTCCAAGTCAACCCACCAGCCTTCCCAAAATTTCAATGCTATGACGTTGAATAATTCGAGCGCAAATGAATGGTACATCATGGCCTAAAACGAAGAATCTCATCCTGCTACTTTATGGCTTTATGCATCCTATGAAGAATCCAAAGGAAGAATATATTTCATTTCATAACCTAACTCCACGAGTCTTTTTACACTAGAAATCAAAAGGCATCTAACATCCAAATAACATGTCTTTGTTTAGTATTAATTATGCTTGTTATATGCATGTGCTTAGTTTGCTAGATTTTGGGTTTTCGAATATCAATAAGATTACTTGCATAATTCAAGCATCGTGTATAAGAGACACTTTCAAAAATCTGTAATTTCGACCGTATTGTCCAGGGTATCACAAAATCCAATTGGGATAATCCAAGAACAAATCGATTTGGAGTTACAAGCCTATTCCAAATCTGAAACACAGAATAGTTAGCAAAAACCCAGCTTATCTCAAATTATGTTCGTCTAAGACAAAGGTTGCAGAGAAGAAACCAGTTTTTGAGTGGATATCCTCTAACTATTCGAGTGTGCACTTCGCACCTTCAGCCTCATAGAATAGTTAGCAGAAACTCAGCTTATCTCACATTATTCTCGACTACACTAAAACGTATCGATGACACTAAAATCACCTACATTCCTCCCCTATATTAGTGTAATCATGATTAACTAAATTGCAAACACAAAAACAAACTAATGCATAAATGAGAATGTCTGAAGATTAAATTTTCATACTAGTACAATACACGTTCCAGATACTCGAGAATCTGGGTGTCCTAAAGATTGAACTCTTCATTCATTTGAGTAACAGAAGATATGATACACATAAGTTTTACAAAAATCTAATGTTTCATACTTGACACTATTACGCTATGTGTCCTATCCATTCATGAATGCATAAAAGCCTAGCCCAAGCTTTCTGAAGCGACAAAAATTCATCCTCACATAGGTAGTTCTTCAACATCACGCACATGTACATGCACTTTTTCAAAAGAGCTATTAAGAAATAATTTAAACCTACCTTAAGTGTACAGGTCTAAGCACATACCTTGTGTTGGTGTAAATGATGGAAACATTGAAGTAACGAAAGTGAAGACATGCACACCGAAGATGGAACCGAAGTTGGAACCAAGACAAGCACTAAAGTTGACAACTGAGAAAAGCAACGAAGTTGGAACCAAGACAAGCATCGAAGTTAAAGACTGAGACAAGAACCAAAGTTGGAACCAAGAAAAGCATCGAAATTGAAGACCAAGACAAGCACCGAAGTTGGAACCAAGAAAAGCACCGAAGTTGAAACCGAGACAAGCACCAAAGTGGGAACCAAGAAAAGCACACCAAAAGTCAAGCTACATGTGAACACATGGTTTTTCATACATGAGGTCAAAGGAACAACTTTGTATACCGAGAGTTTGTTGCATGTTGTTGACATAAATTAACATGTGGTCAAACAAGATTTAGCTTACGGTAAAAAATGTATTATATTTATGTCAAATGGTGATCAAGCTTTATACAAAAGTGCAAGTCATTAGGTGAAAGCCTTCACACAACAAAACGGAAGATACTTTTGTTATTTGTATATGAACGAGGTTTTGCTACCGCGCTTCGCGGCGGAGCTTCTTCCAAAAACCTTAAGTGATGCTATTATATCGAGTCACATCAATAATCGTTGTTTATTGTTGTCACATTCCTCCCACCAGCAAACCAGCCAAAACCGACGACCAGCTTGTTAGCTTGCTACATCTCTGGTCAAATTCGCTTATTCTAGAAGGGGCAAGTTGGGAAATCATATATGAGTATTGTTTCAACTTAATAGGGACACGACTTAATCTGGTAAATCATATATGAGTGTTTCTTTTTGGCTTAATACAAAACAAACAAATTAATAGAGAAAGCCACGAAAATGATGCTTTATATATAAATCCTAACTTATATATATTTTTCCTACATTTGCTTTTTTACTTTCATCTCTCCAAACTCCAAGTGTTCTGTAATTTTTTAACATTATTTCTCTCTTATTTCTCCAAATGTTGGTCCAATTTTCTAACATTATTTATCCAAAGAACATTGCATCCATACACCACTTAATAAAAAACATAGCCTAAATGGCTAAACCTATAGGACAGCCAATTCAATTTAGCTTTCTCATGGTTGGTCCCATAAATTTTCTTGTTTGTCATATTCTCTTGAAAAAAATGTTATTTAAGTGCACTTACCATGGGACAAAATCGCACCATTGTCCAACCTTGCTAGACTCTTTGAACAATTACATAAAACCTAAACTGCTAGCTTTTTATACCGTCTTATATTGTTCAAGCTAATCAATATCTTATATTTATATTCGCATGATTAATATATTTCTAACATCTTTATGTAATTTTATTTTGCTCTTAGTTTCCAGAGTATATGTAGATGGTTACTTGAGAGTTGCTGTTATTGCTAAAGCAAGAAATAATTATTAACCTTTTCTTGACATTTTGGTTTTTACTTCAACTTATCTTGTATAGGGTATGCGCCTTTTTTGCATATAAATTTCACTTTTTTGTTGTAGATTTGTGATGCTTTGGAGGTGGATGACAAAAACCCAGATGTATTGTGTATCTTAGGTGACCTAGACACATTAATCAATACTTACGGGGTTCTAAGATGTAAACCGTTTCTAATTCAAAGGAATCCAAACATCAGTATCCAAACTATATTTGTCTTGATATTCTAAAGGACAAGTGGAGTCTAGCTCTAAACCTAAAAACTACTGTGCTTTCCTTAACTCTTTGTCCGTTAAAAGCACGTTCCAAAAAGCAGTAATTTTGTGATTTTCTTACTTCATATTTATAAATTGTATTATATGTTTATGGATACAGGGGAACTGGAACTACTTTGCAGCACTACGATCTGAGAAAAAAGCTCCTAGATTTGTATTCTTCTGAATAAAGCATATGCAGTAAACTTGTTTGTACATTCGATTGGCTTATTGTGATTTCTGACTTTGTATGACAAATCTATAATTAACAAACCTAAGATTGACACATAAAACAACCCGGACACCTAAAATTTGAAATCCGATACTGAACATAAAAGAACCGATCAAGAACATACATGTAATTGGGTCTCCGAGGAACGGAGTTATAGATGGGGTTGGTGACGGAGCAGAGAAGTCACCGATGATTGTAACTCGTGAGCGATGAGTGTCCAAGGATGCGTGGTTGGTTGACTGTAGGGTTAAGCAGGCAGAGGAAATGATGGAGAGGAAGGAGTTCCTTCAACCATAGCTCTGGAAATGAGAGGAACTCGGAGGTTTTTGAGAGAGATGAAGATGCACAGTGAACTGTGAGAAAGGATCGAATTGTCATGTCTGAAAGATTTGAGAAAGAAATGAATCCCGTGGTTAGCACAGTAAGAACTATTAACAGGAAAATACATTAGGAACAGTAACTCCCCATTTGATAAATGTTATCTATTCAATGTGTCTTCGCTAGGAGAATGTTTTAGTATTATTTTTGTACAACTGATATTGTAAAAGATCTCTTTTTGCTCTTATATATAGGAGCCTTTTGTCATGAGTCACAATACACCACACTTCACTATCACTCTAATGTAGTATAAAAGAATTGGAGAAGTGGCTGAAAAATTCTCTCTAGCCGCATGGACATCAAAGCCTTTATTTCATCTCATTTTCATTTAAGTGTGTGTCTATGTGTGTGTATGTGTGAATGTAATTCACCATAGATTAGAAAGGGTGTTTTGTGAGCTCAATATTAAATTTGTAACATCTCTTTTATATCAATGAACATCTTAATTACATTGTATCGCTTAAATTATTGTCGTTTAATTTTCGCACTTATCTTTACAATTTATTTAATATTCTGCAACATTACATTTCAAGTCATTTATATTTTCCACACTTTAATATATTGTTCATTTATATTTTCACACTTCATTTTTAGATTTCCGTTTATTGTTGAGCGAAAGATCCCGGATCCAACATTCGTCTTTTATTTATTTTCAACAATTTGCATCTGAGCCATAATAGCTAGCCATACGATTTTTCACTTATAATGTATACTTAAACTCGGGTTTTCGTGTACTTGGAAAAACTCGTATTAAAATCGGTCCTTGGTATGCTACTATGCTCGATTTCGTTTCCACAAAAACAAATCGTAAAGGTCATAAATAACTTAAAATGTTTAAACACAAGTAAAACAAAACAGTTTTAGTAATTTAAACATTAATATGTTTCCAGACGAAAAGTCGTTTTTATTGGATATAGAAACAAAAAAATTACGATCGTGATTCAAATATATCGTTAAATATTTCGCTATTTTTGTTCGATAAATTTTTCGCTAAAATTTTCTCTCACTCGAAAAATGTCAATTTTTTGTTGCTAATAAATTAAATTTCATTTATCTTCCCAAATGATCTTCAAATATATATTAACTTGGGGGATGTAAATTTAATGATTTAAAAATAATAATAATGTAATATTTTTTGGGAAGAAAAACATCAGCTTCTTCGTCGGACTTTAGCTATTCTCCATAGTTTTTCACATGTTTCCCTTTTACTAACCTTCACTTTTAGAGCATTAGAAACATTATCATTACCTATTCCCATACCCATTTGTTTAATATTACTTTTTGTCCATACCTACCATCCCACCTCCTATCACCCATTACCCATCATCATATTTTCACAATCACTCTGCCCTACTCTCTCCCATGCATCGGCAACATCCACTACTCTTCCCACTAAAAGACTAACTTTTTGTCCTAAAACTTTGGTTCTTCATAACACCAAAGTCTATAAACACACATTAACCTTCTCACATGTTCGAAACTTAGATGCATTATAACACCTAAGTTGACAAACTTCATATTTCACACCGTAGAATTTGTTGCTGTTCTCATTTTTGTTTTGAATTTCTTATAAAACAATGGGGATCGAGAGATGAACACCGAAGATACCATTTTCTAAGGTAGAGAGGGAAGTTGAACTTAAGGTGACATCAAAACAGAAGTTGAAGATAGGGAAGTTGAACTTAAGCCGAAATTTTAACACAACAATACAATAGCTCTTTCAACACAACAGCAACACATCAGCATCATAGATTTTTCAACAAGTTTTCATCAAGTTGTAATTTTTCAAAAATTTTCGAAAAAATAGCGCGAATCACCAAAAACGAATAAATTCATGACCAAGAAGACATATTTCAAGCACTTCAAAGACCCCTTCAACATTTGGTGGGATTCAAGATCGTTGTACAATCGAGAGGATTACTCAATAATTTCGTCGCTTCAAACTTTTGATCATAGAATTTAATTTTTATTGTTTTTCAATCAAATGTAACTGAATTTAATTATAAACTTCTGGATGCATTAGTATTAGAGAGTTAGGATTTTTGACTTTTGATATCAAATATTTAGGTTAGTAAAGCGACGTTGCAATAATTTTAGGCATTGCTAAATTTTCATTTGAGTTTCAATTTTTGTTGATTTTACTCTTATCATTAGAAGTTTCATTTTCACAAAATGAAGTTTTAATTGAAGACCTTTTGCATCACAGACGTTGTTTAGAGTTCATACCCCAACCCTCAATATTTCACATCATTTAGGGGATATTGTTGGATAAATGTTCTGACATATTGAGTGTTTATTCTACAATGGGGTTGAGCAATCTATGATGAAGTATATTTGACATTTCCTGATGTACCTTCAACATCTCTCACCATTTAGGGGGATATTGTTGGATAAATACTCTAAAATATTTAGTATTTATTCAACAATGAGATTGAGCAATCTATGATGAACTATACTTGACATTTCCTGAGGTACCTTCAAAATCTCTTACCATTTAGGGGGATATTGTTGGTGTAAATAATGGAAATGTTGAAGTAAAGAAAGTGAAGACACGGACACCGAAGTTGGAAATCGAAATTGGAACCAAGACAAGCACCGTAGCTGAAGACCGAGACAAGCATCGAAGTTGGAACCAAGACAAGTACAAAAGTTGAAGATCGAGACAAACACTAAAGTTGGAACCAAGACAAGCACCGAAGTTGAAGATCGAGACAAGCACCGAAGTTGAAGATCGAGACAAGCACCAAAGTTCGAACCGAGACAAGGACACTAAACGTCAAGCTACATGTGAACGCATGGTTTTTGATACATGCGGTCAAAGGAACAACTTTGTATGCCGAGAGTTCGTAACGCCCCAAAATTTAGAGTAAATTTAAAATTTATTTTTAAAAGATTTTCATTAAGTAAAACCACATTATTATTAATTCCAAAACATCCACAGCGGAAACAAAGTCTAGCTAACAACAAGTCAACAGTCATAAAAACAAACTCCAAAGAGCGGAAATAGTGTGTACACGTCAAGCCTTGACATATTTCGTGCCCGAAGTACCTGAAAATAGTAGTTTAAGAGGGAAAGGATAAGTACGAAGCTTAGTGAATTCAGCACAACACATCATATCCATCACACATACTTTACCCCTAACATATGCATGCAACATACTAAGGCACACAACACAAACAAGACACACAACATGTATTACAACGTACAACATGATCATGGCACTCAACTCAGCCATTGCACACAACATAACTACAGAGTACAACATGATCATGACACTCAGCTCAATAATGGTACACGACATAACTACATAGTACACATGATCATGACACTCAACTCAACCATTGCACACAACATAACTACAGAGTACAAAATGATCATGACACTCATGGCACTCAACTCAACCATTGTATTATATATATATATATATATATATATATATATATATATATATATATATATATATATATATATATATATATATATATATATATATATATATATATATATATATATATATATATATATATAGGTTATTTTACGGATAAAAGTTACTGTGAGACCGTGTGGACAGTGCTATTCAGTAAGAAAAGACTATTAGAGTATGTTTTTTTGGTAATATTAATATTAAACAAACAAATTCTCATAGAATTATTGTTATTAAAACGCATTTTCAATCATTATCATTCGTTCTTGTGTTTCACACATTCAGATTTACTCATTCTTATTCTAGCATAATGATAATCATAAAAACTTCATATAACCCGTACTGAAGATTTAATGATAATAATTTTATGAGAATGTGTTTGTTTTGTAGTCAAATACCAAAAAAAAAGATATTATTTCTCACAAAATAGCACTGTTCGCACGGTCTCACAATAACTGTTGTCCGCAATATAACTTAGTCTATATATATATATATATATATATATATATATATATATATATATATATATATATATATATATATATATATATATATATATATATATATATATATATATATATATATATATATATATATATATGTCATGGTGATGACCTTTATACCGAAGTGCAAGTCATTGGATCCAACCTTTCACACAACAAAATTGACGATACTTTTTATTATTTACATTTAAGTGTGTCTAGGCTAGAAGAATATTTTAATATTTCTTTTCTATATCTGGCTTTGTAAAAGATCTCTTTTTGTTTCTATAAATAGGAGTCTTTGGTCATAAGTCACAATACACCACACTACACTAGCTATTACTCCAATATAGTATAAAAGAATTGGAGAAGTTGCTGAAGAATCCTCTCCATCCACATAAACATCAAAGCCTTTATTCCATCTCATTTTCTGTTAAGTGTGTGTCTCAATGTAATTCACCATATATTAGAAAGAGTGTTTTGTGAGTTCAATATTAAATTAGTAACATCTCTTTTATATCAATGAACATCCGAATTACATTATATCGTATAAATTCTTGTCGTTTAGTTTTCACACTCGTCTTTACAATTTATTTAATATTCTACAACTTTACATTTCAAGTCACTTATATTTTCCGCACTTTAATATATCGTTCGTTTACATTTCTGCATTTATTTTTATATTTTCATTTACTGTTGAATGAAAGATCCCGGGTCCAACATTCGTCGTTTATTTATTTTCTGCACCTTGGGATGTCGAAAAAATTTGCTTCAATCTCCATAAGTAAAGTTTTCACATTTAATTCAACTTCTAACATTGTATTAGAAAGGAATTGGGTATCTTACCCATGGATATATCAAATAGGCCTTAAACCCATCCTTATTACTGACTTTCTTACCAAGTCCCTAACTAACCCCTTCATCAATTGATCTGCTGAATTATGGTGAGATAAAAAAAATTCAACAGAAATGATCCCATGAGTTATAAGCTCACATCCCATACTATATCTAACAACCAAATGTTGCACATTCCATTATACACTTGGCTATCGGCCTTTGCCAAAGTGGCAACACTATCACAGTGTATAGAGATGGGTGAAATACGCTTTGGCCACAAAGGAATTTTATAGATTAAATTCCCTAGCCATTCTGTTTTTTTTTTCCAACAGCTTCACGAGCTACAAATTCTGAATGTTTGTAAAAGAGTGGTCCTCAATATTTGTAATCAAACTAGCATCAGTATGCTTTTCTAGCATAGAAGGAAACCCTACAAAAGTCAAACCAAAATCCATGGTTTTCTTAAGATACTTGAACACTGGCCTTACCACTAGACCCCGCCAGGGGCAATGCCCCTTAGAACCCCACTAGAGGCGCTTCCCCCCGAACTCTCGGTTCCCGAGTCTTTATTAACTATCCGAGTGTGCAATACGCACCTCCATCCTTGGAGAGTAGTTAGCAGAAATTTAGCTTGTTTCACATTATTCCCGACAACACTAAAACGTATCGATGACACTAAAATCATCAACATAGTTAAGAATCCAGCGGAAGAATATATTTCATTTCACAAGCTATACGAGTCTTTTGCATTAGAAATTAAAATCATCTAATAGCCAAATAACATGTCTTTGTTTAGTATTAATTATGTTTGTTAGATGCATGTGCTTAGTTAATAAGCTTGATTAGACGTCCACATATGGTCTCATTTATACTATGGACGATAATAGTAAGAAAAAAAAGAAGTTTGACACGATTCTGCTACACAATGATGTTCTTATACAAACAAAATCGACCAAAAATATGTTGTCCTTTTCGGCGGTTCTAACTAAATTCTTAGTACGTTGCATAATAAACTATACTTCTTATTATCCTTTACGTCTACATCTCTTCTGAATCCAAGATTTGTCTGAAATATTGAAAGAGTCAATCCACTCACTTTAACAATTTGTATTTTGGAGACATGTTACCAGCGAAGGTCGTTGAGAAACATGTTACACATGTGCTTTTTAAACGTATATGTGGTTAGTTAATTGCCAAACTTTGAACCAGGATTTTAAAGATTAAAATTGCACACACTCAAACTATCAAAATAACTCTTTGAATATAATTGGAAATCTAAGCTCAAAAACCAATTACAGTTTGTTACAATCTGGTTTCATAACTCGAAAATACAGATTATATATAAGCTAAATTGGAGACAAATTGATTTCACAAAATCAATTTGTTTCCTCCTGATTTTGGGTGATTGTGATTGAACAGTGAACCCACTAGGGGCTTAGGATTCCAACAATCACCCCCGAATCTCTAAGTCCTTCTAGAGACGTCTTTATTCCCGATCAAGCTCCTCATTTCTTTGAACTTGGTTCGAGCCAATGGTTTTGTGAGAATGTCCGCCTTTTGTTCTACACCAGGAATGTATTCAACCTCCACTTGTTCGTTTTCAACACAATTTCGAATGAAGTGAAACCTTGTGTGAATGTGTTTACTTCTTCCATGAAACACTGGATTCTTCGTTAGTTCGATAGCCGACTTGTTATCAATCCTAAGAACCACCTTATCTTGCACCTTGTTCATGATTTCTCCTAGCAAATCTTGAAGCCATATTGCTTGACAAGCAGCCGCGGTGGCTGCCATGAACTCTGCCTCGCAAGATGATAAAGCAACGGTATCTTGCTTTTGTGAACACCAGGTTATCGGAGATGACCCATAGTAGAAAATGTGACCGGTTGTGCTTCTTCCATCATCTGGATCAACATTATGACTACTATCACTGTAACCAATAAGTCGTTTTTGCCCCATCCTCTCATACTTGATTCCGTATCCCGTTGTTCCACGTAAGTACCTTAGGATGTGTTTGATTGCATTACCATGTGATTCTCTTGGATTCTGCATATATCGACTAATAACTCCAACCGCGTATGCCATATCGGGTCTTGTTTGCAAGAGATATCTAAGACATCCTACCACTTTTCGATATTGTGTCGGGTCGATTTCGGGTTCATCTTCGGCCTTTGACAATTTTGTTCCTGGATCCATTGGAATGTGGGTCGGATTGCAATCATGTAAACCGGCTTCCTTCAGAATGCGTTGTGCATACGCTTCTTGGTTTATTGTAATCCCCGATTCATCTTGTTTGACTTCAATGCCCAGGTAGTAAGTTAATCTTCCAAGATCAGACATCTCGAAGGTCTTGGACATGTCAAATTTGAATCTTTTGATCATGTTTAAATTTGTACCTGTAACAAATAAGTCATCAACATAAATTGCTAAAATTAGCAAGTTAGATCCTTCGTTCTTCCGGTACACCGATGGTTCTTTCATGCACTTGTGAAATTTCATTCCCCTCAAAATCCCATCAAGTTTCGTATTCCATGCTCTTGGTGCTTGTCTAAGGCCATATAACGCTTTTGAAAGACGATACACCTTGTGCTCTTCGCCTTTCCTTATGTAGCCTTCCGGTTGAAACACATAAACGGTTTCCTTCAACTCTCCATGTAAGAAAGCCGTTTTGACATCCAAGTGGTGAAGTTCCCACCCATTAGTAGCGGCTAAGGCAATGAGAAACCTGATGGTTTCAATGCGAGCTACCGGAGCAAATACTTCTTGGAAATCAATACCAGGTTGTTGCACGTACCCTTTAGCAACCAACCTTGCCTTGTGTTTGTTTATGGTGCCATCTGCATTTTTCTTCAGCTTGTACACCCATTTGAGTCCAATTGCCTTCACCCCCATAGGCTTGTTCACGAGAGTCCACGTATTATTCTTGTTGATTGAATTGATTTCCGCATTCATGGCTTTAACCCACTCTGGTTCTTTCTTCGCCTCTTCAACTGATACTGGTTCGTCACTGGTTGTTAGAAGAAGTTCTTCCAGGTTGTTAAGATTAAGCACATAATCTTGAAGTCGAATCGGAAGATTCCTTTGTCTCGTAGACCTTCGGTGTTGGGTGTTGATGACTGGATTTGGTTGCTCATCTTCTTGAACCTGTACTCCGTCTTCCATTTCATGGTCTGATTCAATTGGTTCGGTATCGTTTCCTTGGTTGTTCGTTTCATTCTCTGGATATTCCCATGGAACTAAGAATGACCCAGGTTCTTCATTTTTGGTACTTGCTTCTTTGACCCAATCCCACCATTTTGTCTCGTCAAAAATAACGTCTCGACTTACAATTATTTTTTGTGTAGCCGGGTTAAAAAGCCGATAGGCTTTCGTGCCCGGTTCAGAACCAAGATGTACTAGTGGTCTTGATCTTGCATCCAACTTCTTGAGATTCACTGGTTCAACTTTCGCA
This sequence comes from Cichorium intybus, assembly GCA_023525715.1. Taxonomy (NCBI): domain Eukaryota; kingdom Viridiplantae; phylum Streptophyta; class Magnoliopsida; order Asterales; family Asteraceae; genus Cichorium; species Cichorium intybus. Next base: position 36,163 of record JAKNSD010000130.1, read on the forward strand.
TATGCTAGACACCCAAAGATACGAACATTCTCTAGATTTGGTTTTCTTTTATACAACTTCTCGTAAGGAGTTGTATCACCAAGGACTATTGTGTAAACACGGTTGATCAGATTTGTGGAGTGTTTTACCGCTTCTCCCCATAAGTTATTTGGAACATGCATCGCCTTCATGATACTTCGTGTCATGTCCATTAACGTTCGGTTTCTTCGTTCCACAATACCGTTTTGTTGTGGTGTATATGGGGCGGTAAGATGGCGTTTGATTCCATTTATATCACAAAAGGAATTAAATTCGAGCGAAGTAAACTGACCTCCTCGATCACTTCGAAACACCTTCAAAGACTTTCCGAGCTCATTCTCCGCCAAAGCTTTGAATTTCTTGAAGTGTAAGAACGCCTCACTTTTCTCTTTTAAGAGAAAAATCCACATAAACCTTGAAAAATCATCAATTAATGTGAAAATGTACCGATTGTGACCTATCGTTGACGGTGTGATCGGACCGCATAAGTCACCGTGAACGAGCTCCAAAGGTTGTGTCGCTTTGTACGTCGTCATTAATGGAAATGACTTTCTTGTTTGTTTGCCCACCAAACAAGATTCACATAATTGATTATCACTGTCAAGGTGTGGTAACCCTTTGACGAGATTTTTCTTGGACATCTTTTTTAATGACTCGAAATTGATGTGCCCAAGTCTTGCATGCCAGCGCCATGTGTCTTCACTTAGTCTTGAATGAAGGCAATTCGGTTCACCAATAGTCAATTTTATTTTATAAAGTCGATTTGGAGATCTTTGTACCTTCATTAATAAGCAGTTGTAGGCATCGTGCATCGTCAAATAATTTTCTTTCATCCGAATATCGCATCCGGCTTCAGTTGCTTGACCGAGACTAAAAATATTATTTTTTAGATCCGGAATGAAATAAATCTCCGTTATCAAACGTTGTTGGCCTGATTTTCCTTGGAAAATTATTGAGCCTTTTCCTTTGATCGCGACACTCGAATTATCGCCAAATTTTACTTTGCCGGTTATTCCTTCGTCGAGTTCGGAGAAAAATGAGCGATTTCCCGTCATGTGATTACTCGCTCCGTTGTCCAAATACCACACATCATTTTCTTGTGAATTGTATTTAGATGGTATCACCTTCGCTTCGTTCAAAAATACGGTCTCGTGAATAAATACGGTTTCATCGGCATCTTCTTGTTCTGCAAAATTCATTTCTTGGAATTTTTGGATTCGGTCCGGACATTTGGATGCGTAGTGGCCCGATTTATCGCATCTGTAACAAATAATTTTTGACAGATCTTTTTTCGGGTTACGGTTCGAGTCCGAATTAAAATTTGGCTTGTTTTTGGGCTTGTTACTATTTTGGGCCGAACTGGGCCGGTTTTATCTTGTGCCTGACCCGCCGGATCCTGCAGACCCGGATCCACCTCCCGACCCACCTGAACCATTTCGATTAAAAGATCCCGAATCGGAGCCATACGCAAATCCCTTCCCTTTGTTCGCTTTTGACCACGTCTTCCCCGATGACGATCCAGAGCCACCGCCTCCCTTTTGCGATCCTCCGCCTCCGCCGGAGCTAGAGTTTCCGCCACTGCCACCGCCGGATCGGGAAAATAGTACCCGTTGATTCTCTTCTCCACCTTCTTCACCCCGTATTCTTTCCTCATAGGCTTTTAATCGCCCGACTACATCTTCAAACCCTACGGTTTTCAAGTCGAGCACTTGCTCGAGGGATGCTACCAGGTGGATGAAACGGCGAGGCACTACTTTTAGAAGCTTCTTCACAAGCTTCGTCTCTTCGATTGCTTCACCGAGCGAAGCTGATTTCGAGGCTAAGCCGGATAGTTTTCCGGCAAACGAGTCGATTGACTCGGTCTCGTTCATTCTTAACCGATCGAAATCGGTGTTTAAGGTTTGCAGTCTCGCCTCCTTTACTCTATCGGCTCCGATGTACCGTGCTTTTATCGATTCCCATAAGGTTTTTGAATCGTCGATATCTCCGATTTGCATGATCAGAGACTCCGGGATTGCTTGGTACAACAATCCCATCGTCAGGTTGTTTCTATCTTCGTTTTTTTCATCTCCTGGATCGATTATGGTCCAAGCTTTGTGGATTTTGAGTACCACTTTCATTCGCAGGGACCATACGGTGTAGTTGGTTGAATTCAGCATCGGACAAGCCACGGTGGTTGATCCGACTTCTTTGAGCTTCACCGGAGCACCGCCTGTACTCCCTTCTCTTCCACCTTCTTCATCCGACATGATGAATTAGGTAAGAATTCTGGTTTTGCTCTGATACCAATTAAAGATTAAAATTGCACACACTCAAACTATCAAAATAACTCTTTGAATATAATTGGAAATCTAAGCTCAAAAACCAATTACAGTTTGTTACAATCTGGTTTCATAACTCGAAAATACAGATTATATATAAGCACAAAATCAATTTGTTTCCTCATGATTTTGGGTGATTGTGATTGAACAGTGAACCCACTAGGGGCTTAGGATTCCAACAGATTTATAATTTTGCATTGTATGTTGAAATGCATTTAGAATTATAAGTTGTGATTTTGCTAGTAATAATTGTATGTGTGAACATCTATTTGTTTGCAGCGGTAAGAACTTAATATATAATTTAAACACAATCATAACTAAAAATTCTTGTAAAGCTGGCATGAATTAGGAAAAGAAATACGCATACAGCATACTTAAAAGCATCTTTAATAAGAGCTATTTTTCGAGTTTAAACATTAATAATCAATCATAGAAGTAGTTTATTTTCGGTGAAATAAATTGGTTTTGGTTTAACCTTATACAAAATGGGTATATTCTGTTATATAGTTTTTGGGTTTTATATTATTGTATAATTAACCTCTTTATTTAACAATATTTCATTTTACTCCTATTTTATTTAGCCATTATTTATTATTTTTAACTATTTATTTATATTATCTTAATCTTCAATACTAAATATTAAATTCGTAATGATCATAAGATATTTTTATCGTTTTCTATTTTATAAAACTATATATGTAATAATTGTATCATTATTTTTATTTAAAAAAATATTCAACATATTTATCTTTTCCAATATTATAATATAATGTGTTTGTTTGGTGTTCAGGGTCGGCCCAAGCCATGGGCGACCTAAACCACGGCCTAGTGCATCATTCTTAGAAGGGGAAGCATATTTGGACCATGACTTCATACCCTGTGTTTTTTTTCGGCCAAAATTATCTAGTATTGATGATCCGATAAGAGTAAAGTGTGATTCGTGAAGGCAGAATGTCAAATATAAAAAAAGGAAAATGTGGAAAGGGCATCAATCTCGGTGCTAAATTGCAGAAGATGACGACTCGAAATCTATTTTCCAATCCGTTTACAACGTCTTTGTGCCGATAACTTTGCCGCCTAGCCTTTTCTTCACACGAAAATCAATCAGACTACATTCTTATGTCTCAAAGGTAACCTTCCTATCTAATTCTATAAATCAATTTCAAGAATGAAAGATTTGTGATTTTGAGTTTTAGTGATCCTTTGTGGCTCTCTACATCAACATTCTCAAGGATTTAGCATTAAAGAGTTCGAACAACACAATAGAAAATAACCAAGCCAATGCCCAACAGCAATATGTATGTCATATGTGAATAATGTAATTAAGTGCTCTAACCATGCCTTGTGAGGTTTTAGAAGACTTAGTTGATTGAGGGCTCCAATATTTGATAAGGGCGATATGTTTCTTTGACATTCGGTTGTTATTTTTTTTTCAATTAAGTCATTAAGTTTTAATTTTTTTTTTCCAATTAACTCATTATGTTTTCAATTTTGACACCTTGGTGCCACGTCAGCATGCCATGTCAGCACCACATCATCAAGACTGACACATCACCATGCCACGTTAATTGACAATCGAGTTGAACGGTTAAATTGTTAAAATTGAAACAAAATTAAAACATAAGAGTAGATTACCGTCTCAGTAATGTGGA
>JAKNSD010000131.1:0-2500 GCA_023525715.1 Cichorium intybus
GGAAGAGAGCGAGAGCTCCTTCCTCCTAATCTTTTAGATGTTGTTGACAGAGAGGGTTTGAGGTTTCAATATCCTACTACGAATGAATTGCCTTCTTTGCAAGAGCCTAAATCCGGATATTCCGCAATTTCCAATCCCTGCAGCAGGAGGGGATTCCGCACTTTAAGTTCTGTCTTGGCGCTTTCTTTATTAGTAAGATCCGGAAGCTAGGATTCTTGAATAGTCTCCATCAGCTCAACCAAGAAAGTGTGTTGTTTTGAGTAGTCATTTAGGTGGTAAGAGAAGCCAAGTGAGGAGAATGAGTGAGAAAGGGTCCTCTCATATTAAATTGATTCCCTAACTGAGGTCAGGCAGGCACGGCTAAGTCAAATAAATCCTAACTGCTAAAGTCGAACTGATAGTAGTAGCGCATCAACAAGTGCCTTAGAGTCACATTAGAACCTGAGCAGAAAGCTTGGTTCCCTTGATTCTTTCAACCTAGAACCTGTACTAGATTGTAAGCTATCAGGGCTGTTTGCCAGAGCTAAAACCAGCGCAGGGGAAGGGGTCGTTGAATAAGCAAAACAACCAATTGATGCCGTTATAGAAGAATTTCCACCTATGGATGAGAATTCGGAATTAGAAATGGATAATGCTGTTTGGACCCCTACCGAAGCTGGGACTCAAGCCCAAGGCATGGATCTGGTTCGAGAAAGGGTGGACGAAGACTTGGTTGAGCCTGAACCCGGTCCTTTGAGGGATCCCTAAATCCTTAAGTTAAGTCCCAGGATACGGACCCCTCTTGAGGATTGGATTGACTTGGTTATTGCGGAACCAGCGTTCTCACTTTGCCAACTTTGAAAAGAGAGATCTATGATCCCGCTATTACCATAAAGGAAAGATAAGAAATATAGAATGTCTATGAGCCCTATGACCTTTCACTCCCGGAATGTGCTTTAATGCAAGGAAGCACTTCCCGGACATCTATATCTAGGGCTTTTTAAACCTGAGATCCTTATTTTTCTATTCGGGAACTTAATTCTATTAAATCAAGGCGCCTTATCTTTCTAATCAGGTAGGTTTGAGCAAAGGCCATAGCTATTATAATCATTGCCAGAAGCACAGCCGTTGACAAATCCGCCTTAGCCTCAGGTAGTTGAGACTTTCAGGGGGAGCAGGATCATCATTTCCACTAAAGTCGTGGAACCGGCTTCCATCTAAAAAAAAGATGATTAGTTTCATCTATATAAATGGATCATTCTCAATTGGCCGAAGGCAAACGACCTAATGAACCCAACTACGGCAGGGAAGCCTTTATTCTGGGTGTAGGAATGAAAGGTTACCCGGCCAGAAACTTCAATCAATCCTATGGCATTGTGAAATCTCTAATCGGAGGCATTAGCAGTTCAACCTATAGGGACAACGCCAAGCGGAGGAGTCGGTTTCAACAACAACCCGTGAAGACGAAGGTCTGCAATAAGACTTTGTAACTATAAATTTATTAAAAGAAGAAAGATCGTAGCGTATCAAGTCTTGCTTACTATCTCCTAAGATAAGTGCGAAAGGATTGCAGGCTAGATTCAAGGTATGCCAGTTTATTGATTCCACTCCACTTTCAAGATTGGGTGAGTGTTCAGTGTACCGCTTGTGTAGCCTATGCGCGGGTACAAGATCGAAAAGAATGCGTTGCATGGAAAAGTGAGATGTCCAAGATATTAAGAACGAGGGGAAGAATCGACGAGGAATCTAGACTAGAGAGGAATCTAGAACAGAAGTGAATAAAAAAGAAAAAGCGTGAGGGGAATTAGAAACTCGATATGTTAGAATTTGCACCTATTTTTACCTCCTTCGTGGTCAGTCTGCTAGTTTCTTTGATCATACTCGCTATGATAATTGATCCTAGTGACCGGGGGTTGCCCACTGACTTTCTCTTTATTGTTCCGACCTTCATCTCCTTTCTTTTTTTGGGGATTCCGGTTGCCTTTAGCGCCGGCGATAGTCTTTCAGCCGGGCCTTCCCATTCGTCTTGGTTTACATATACCGACGACATGCTGGAATCCCCAGCATGTTCCGGGCGTAGTAGTAGTACCTCAGCGGTAAATCAACCGCTTCCGGGGGAACAAGCTACGCCTCCCGCTCGTCCCGTTATGCAGGGAGCTGCTAATCGGACTATGCCCTACGTCCCCTTCCCCTATGACCCGGATGAAGTGATAGGAGGGGATTCGGTCCGCTCTATACAGCGCCGCCTCCTGTCGGGCAAAGCATCACCCTCATACATAGAGATATATCTCGCCCAGATCGACGCGGAAGACCTCTTCGAGGTCAAGGTGGATATCATCCAGAAGATGGCGGGCCTGCATCCAAGTGGCGATTGGCTGGGGCGGGGGGCGCGGGCCCTGGACAACCCCCATACCGCCACGGGGGAGTCGTCCTTGGAGAAACTCCATTCCTTTTTTCAGGATCTCCACCAAGGGGGAAGACGGTCCGAGACCTTCGGTCTATTAAAGGGGAAGGTTTTCCT
>JAKNSD010000131.1:5000-10000 GCA_023525715.1 Cichorium intybus
AATGGCCGTTAGTGGACACCCACCTTCACCGGTTAGAGAGGCCCTCTTTAATACATTAAGAAAAGATGTTCACAGGGGCCAGAAAGACTCGGTCATAGGAACTTAGACCACCTACGCGCTGGTGAAAACCACCTCGACCGGATCAGAGTAAACAACAATGTCGAATCAGGCCGCCCCTTGCCTTGAAAGAATTAACACGCGGCCACCAGCTTTCCCAAAATAAGGGGGGATCTGCTGCTTACTGCTCACGGAAACATCCGACCTATACTATAAGTCGTCCGCCTATTTTTCTGATCTCCTTTCCTTCTATTAATCAGATTTTTGGCTTTGACCGGTTAAAAATGGGGTTGATGGTGTTGGCTAAAAAAGAGGGAGAGAGGAGAGCCTTGGGTACGCTCACTTCTGCATTTTTGTTTAGGTTCTCGAGATTCTCAATCGCTTTTTTTAGTGGGGAGGAATAGTGCGTGAATGACGATTCTCAGACGAGGGAATCGTTCCTCTCTAAATAAAAAGAAGCTAGTTCTATTGATAGAGCTTTCACGTCTGCGCATAGAATACTTTTTTTTCCCTTCCATTCCGTTCTTACCATATCATGGGCAGTTGGGTTGGAATCCGTGTGATGGTTCGAAAGTGCTTTCAAATATTCTTCGCATCCCCAGAGAGATACATTGTTTCCATTGTGACTTGGTCGTCAAAAGGGGCACTACTAGTGTTGTGTACTTTTCATTGGAGCACACCTTTCGCTAGGAAGGGATCAGTTACGAGTACGAAATGCTTTTCACATACAAGTCGGATAGCGCGATAAGGCAGTTACACTCCTCCGCCTGGCATTCCAGTTCAAATACTAGTGAGGTAGACAACCTCATGTCATGCGTGAAAATAGTAATGACCTTGCCTACGGGCTCATTGGGACACTCAAGTACGAAGGAATTCTCCACTTAATTAAGGAAGGTTTCAGAGACAGAGGATCAAAGCAATGGAAAAGCAAGGGAACGAGGCGACCGGAGGGAGGGTTTGGTATGGTAGTGAGACCAATAGGGAAACATAATAAATAGGGAGTATGTGAAAGATCCATTGACACACGAAGGTAGAAGTCAGGTGTGTATTACATAGCATAGCTACTGAATTCGCAAAGACTCCTTCCTCTTTTAAGTTAAGTGAGGAACTCGCCTGAGGGAAAGGGACTGCGACCTTCAACTCCCAAGATATATCATATAATATAGCATGTTGCCCTGAAGAAGGATTGGAGTTATTTTCCTTCGGTCCATAAACGCAAGAATCGCGAGACGGCAGACATCGGCCGATGAGGCTAGTAGGGCCCTAGTCCTGTAACCATTTAGAAGGGGCAATGATAATTCCTAACTGAGAAGTCACCACGAGCATAACAATCTTATTGGAACTTGAAAGAGAAGTGCATTTTTGAATGCCTAACTGAACGTTCAAGATTGGATTCAGAAGCTGAGGCGACCGGAAGGGAGGCGAGCGAAGTGAGGCCACTTTAGAGTCCCTCTGCCAAAGAATTTCATAGAGATAAATGGTTCAGCTCCCTTCAAAGCCTTTAGAGGATTAGAGGAATCATCGATGAAAGTGTTACTTACTTACTTACGAAGATCGACTGGATAACCTTCTACTGACAGAGTGGTGGGTGCTACTGTCTTATCTTATCCCTTCTTCTTTTACCCCGGCCCGGGGCTGGTCATTCAGTTCAGTCAAGTTCATATGCTTTCCAACGTGGGAGTAAAGGGAGTTGGTAGCATTCCCCTGGCTTTCCATTTCCAATAAGTCTGGGATAAACTAGAAGACTAACTCCTTCCCGGCTTCAGCAAGGTGTCTATTCTGAGGCTTAGGAGAATGAAGCAGCCCCGGGTGTGAGTGCAGGCAAGAGGACTAAACCTAAAGTCTCTTCTCTTCTCCGCTTACGTTTGACTTTCCCAAGGTAATTTATCAGCTGGAGCAGAAGTGGACGAACAAGACCTTGCATTAGCGCCCGCTTTTCCACATCCACTTCTGGGAGTATAAATCATAGCTTTAGGCTTTCGAGCCTAGGACAGAAGCCTTTACTTGAACTTGAGCGGTTGTCTGGAACTGCCTTGGGGCTGCACGGATGTCCCTCTTCAATCCCCTGCTCCTACCATTGAAAGAGCTAGGGGCCTGCCAATATCAGGGGCTCCCGAAGGGCTTCCTTCTTTATCTAAGCTGCTTGGGCACATGCTATCGAGGTTAGACGCGAAACCACATCTGGCAGATGCGATTCCTGGATGTGATTATCGGTGAAAGCATAGAAGGATCTCCTGTCAATAGTCACAGGGAATTAGACTATTTTAGGACCGTGTAAATGTCCTTATTTCTTATAGGATGAAGATGATTCACTCACCGTCTACTCGAGCAGTAAGAGTTGATTCAATTGCCAACAGAAGACCGTCTGCGACCATCAGCAGCAGATGATTGAAGAGCGGATGCGTTGAGGAGATCAGCCCTAATTGAAGACCCGATACTCTCAACCAAGAACATCTATATATAACACCAACCGCGGAACAGGAGCATGCCTTACACACGTCGTCAGCTAGCGCAGAGTGGGACCTTCTCCGATAGTCTCTTTCATCATAATATTGAAAGCCCGATGCTTTGTTAATGTCAGAGTTGATATCAAGATGAAAGGGAAAGAGAATAAGAAAGATTCAAGATAAAGACTAGAAGAAGGGGCTTTCTTAGCTTAGAAGAATTCCCACTTGGACTGGTAGTGAGAACCAGAAGCTAATTGGCAAGGTTCGACTTGACCGGGCAACTCAAGCACAACTAGAGTTCACTCACCCAATACTTGATGTGATGACTCTAGCCCGCTTCATTGACGAGTCATGATGCTGCGATATAGGATCAAAATCTACTTTCATTTCACTTAACTCATCAAAGCGCTACTAGATAGACAATTAGTTCCGAGACTAAGAGATTGGCCGGTATCAGTTGAAGTCAACAAAGAAGGCCCCCAATCCAGGTGAAAAGAAGATAGATGACTGAGAGTCACGGGATTTTGAGCATCTAGCTTCTTCAAAAGAGATGACGGATACAGCCACTTGTAGGCTCATTCACCAACTAGGCCATGAGTTTGCTTTAACGAGCAGAAGCGGAGACAGCCCGATCTGAGATATTAGCGAGATTAGCTACACGCCCTAAAGAAAGGTCGACCTGAGAAAGCCCTTTTTAAGCTGATAGGAGAACTTCACTTACTAAATTTCTTGAGTAGCGCCTCAGAGGCACGGAAAGGGTCCGGAAAGACAGCAACTTGAGTGCGGAGAAGGGGCGAAGCAAAAGGAACGAAAAGCACACCATATAGGTCAGCGGCATCAGCAGTTGAAGAATGAGCCGGCGACTCATATGCGGTTATGGGAACCCACCGGAGCCGTAGCGAAAGCGAGTCTTCATAGGGGGTGAAACTAAGTGAACCGACTGATGTTGAAGAATCAGCAGATGAGTGGGGTGAAATGACACTCGCTTGCTCGTTCTCCCCAGGGGGGTTTCGGTGCTGGCCGCGAGAGCTGTACGGCAATGAATACTAGATATGACCTCGGCTAAAGGTCAGCCAGTGGGGCATAAATGACAGCTCTGTGATAAAAGGGGAGACAGCCAGGAGGTTTGCCTTGCCTTGAATGAGTGCTCACTGATCGAGATGAACGGGATGTAAAAAGACATTGGTAGGGCGCCTTAGAGCGGGTAGTGGACAAAGCGAGTAAGGCAAAGATTGGTGAGAATACAATGCCCCGAAAACCTAAGCCTCATAGCACAGTCCTATGGCTTCTTAGAGATTCAAAACAGCAAACAGAAGACTCTAATCACTGGAGCGCTTCGAGTTACCTCAGCTTGAGAGCGCGGAGTTATAATGCCCGCATCGTCTTATCATCTGTTCTGCCTTTTGCATCTTCCTTGAAGGAGAGGAAGACAGAAGACATTGATCTAGTTATCTTTTTATCTATCCTCTTTCTAAGTCTATAGAGCAGGGTAGCTGGAGAGCTGTAGGCAGGCCTGTTAAGGCAAATGATAGCGGGTAGAAAGAAAGTAGTAATCCTGTCAGCAAGCTGAAGTAAGAAAGTTCATAAGTAGCTGGTCTCCTAGCTGCACATTCATCTTCATCTCTTGCTCCACTTTCACTACCCGCAGCTAAGCAAGGAGATTCCAGAATAGTCAGCAGCTTTCCTTCTTCTTCTGAGGTTGAGTAAGGGTTTGGGTATGATTCTGGCACATGACTGTTGAATGCCAAGATGTTAAAGCATTTTTTAGGTATCTGCTGTGACAATAGCCCTATGCATCCCTCTTTTTCCGAATCTTTCTATATATACTATACGCATCAGACGTTTCTAGGGCTTTAGTTCCTTTTCTATATCCTTTTTTCTCTATGGTTGATAGAATATGCATTTTGTTCTTCTTCTTGTGATTCTTTCGGCTGTGAACCTGAGCTCTCATCGATAGAGCCCCTGTCTCTTTGATTCTTGTATACAAGTCTGGTAGTCAATTGTTCTAGCAAGGATGGGCTAGTTGCCTACTCTCGCCTAACCCGCCCCTTTGACTGATGATCAATATGACAAAAGTAATCTATCTTGATCCTTATATGACGCAATTCATAGATTTGGGCAAGTCAGAGTGAAATCAAAGTCAAGTTATTGGCGATCATACCTACTCAATGAGAATGCTCTCAAGTCCAGTCAATGTCTTTTTGATGATACGATTCTCAGGTGCGAACTCAAATAAGGAGGGGGCCCCACCAGTCATAGTGTTCACTCTTCCCCATAAGAATAAGAACAAAATTCCTGGGGTTTTTTCTTCCTTAGTAGCTTTGACAACATTCGTCTCTGTGTGAGCCCTCATCTCATGCTCCTACTACCTCTTAACTTCAAGTGGGAGTGATGGACGAGTGAAGATCGCCAGCTCTTTCTTCCCCGTGAATTGACTTCAACTGAAATCGGACGGACCGGCTTCTCCCTTTGAGCATAGCATGCTTTTGGGGAGTA
>JAKNSD010000131.1:15000-35000 GCA_023525715.1 Cichorium intybus
TTTGCGGTCGACGTTCCGGCAAAGTGTGTCCGTCGACAGCTGAATGTTTCGATCTGGTTCGATTCATGGTCTCATCTTATAATACCTAAGGAGCTAATGAAAGTCTTTTAGTAAAATTAAACTGTCTCAATTCCCCGGCAATCGCACCAAAAAATCGACTTCCTTTTTGATTTCCTTCTTGATCAATGACAACTGAAGCATTGTAATCATATCCTAAAAGGCCCTATTCTATAAAGCACAGGTATTTACTAGGACTGCTACGTGGGGTAAGCTAGCGAAGTTCTTTCTTTCACGGTGCCTATCTCGATTCTTAAACAACCTCTACCGTCCGGTCGAGTCAGCTTCGCTCCTTTATTCGTACATCTCTTTCTCGAATGGAAATTTCCCAATAGTCAAGGTAGGACGAAGAATAACATTAGTGGGTATAAGGAGAAGCAGTAGGAGAAGGAGTGTAATCAATATTGAATGAAGTTTATGTAGACTGAAAGCTTAGTAAACTAGCCCAATAGGCTATTCATCTAACTAGTTAAAGAAGAGAAGAGCTAGCACGAATCGTCTTTGCAGCGTAAACTCCTGCTAAATGAATGCCTTTGCTTTGGCTTTGAAAGTCTTTCTGTTCCTGATTCAACTCCTTCATGCCATTGATTGATGCAAGTCTTTTTCCTTGTGTAAGAGATATTCCATCAAGTTTATAGAGACTGAAAGCTGCCTAAACTGGATCAATATTCAGCCAATCCCTTGCGGCTTTATCTCACTTCTACTTCTCGTGGGGCATTGCGATAGGAAGGAATGCCCAGTATACTACTTGAGCCGAGTGATCACAGGTCCGGGGACAAGGTACTCAGTTGTGGAAGGGCACTGCCTCACATTAGTCTTTGTTACTCAGAAGTTGCGTCACTACTTCATGTCCTTCACAGTTCATATTGTGACAAGATGTGACCCAATCAAACACTTAATGTCTCGAGCTATACTATACTCATAGGGAGAGCTGCTCGGCGGTTCCTCACTCTAGCAGGCTATGACATGAAATGTGTAACTCCCAACGCAATTTAAAGTAAAGCCTTAGTTGATTTGCTTGCCCGTTTCCCGAGTGGAGAATATGAATATGCACCTCCATCAGAGCAGAACTCTCAGCTGCAGTAGGAAGCCAACAAATTTAAGAAAACTTGCCTCCAATGTAAATTCTACCCATGTCCAGCAGAATGTGCCTTAGAGCATTATATTATGAAGACTGGAGAAAGCCCTATATTGATTGTATTTCTTTTCTGGATCAAAAAATCCTCCCCTCTGAAACAAAAGATGTAGTTGGAATAAAGAAAAGGGCATTTCGCTTCTTTGCTAAGCAAGGATAACTTTACAGGAAGGGCTATAATGGCCATCCTCTCCATCCGGATGTGCAGCAGGTTCTCGAGGAAGCCCACGCCCCAGGACATATTGGCGGCGCAAAGATATATGATCACCTGATGACCCTGGGGTACTATTGGCCAACTATGGAGATAGATTCAGCAACATTTGTTAAGAGGTGCAAGGTTTGTCAACTACATGGCAACCTCATACATGCTCCAGCCGTGGAACTCCCTACCCATTTCAAACTTGTGCCCTCGATTTCATCGGGAAAATAACCACTCCCTCGAGGGGCAAATGTTTCATTTTAGTAGCAACAGAGTTGTTCACCAAATGGGCAGAAGCAGTTTCACTACGCCGAGACAACTCTCCTTCAAGTTGAGCCAATGCACTTGTAGCTTTCTCGAGCGCTGCTGAAGTCTGGGCGTACTCCTCGAGATGATGGGTATCAAATCTTGCCTTGGCCACTGCACCCAGCCTGGCATGAACCCATCTCAGATCAAACCCAAAGCACCCCTCCATATCTCGAACGTCCTTCTGAATGTCTTCAAAGACATCAGCTGGTACCTCCCCCATTACATAAGCAAAAAGTTTGAAGATTCTTGGGAAAAGCATGTCTACCGCGTATCCTCGGAGTTCTCTTCTCTGGGGTTGGAAAAAGTTTAAGGGTAAGCTGTCCAGATGGATTCCATAAGGATGGACGTGGTGCGTTGAACACTAAGGCCTCTCCACTCGACGTAATCAGGATTTATACTCAAACAAACCCAACTAAGCCCTGAGGACACCTTCTGCTCGGAGGGCACAATCCAGCATTTCTTACAAAGTCTTACAACGGATGTGAGCTTAACAACCCTCGTGCCATGCCCAAGCCCTTACCTTCGCCCTATACCGAAAGATATTAGTTCATTGATCAACTACCACTTGATCCCCTAGGTAAAGGAATTTATCTAAGGTGCCAAAGAGTCCCCTCCTAATAAGTAGGGCTTTGCTGGTCTTGCAAGCATTCGTCTACGTTTGCTCGCAAAACTGCTAAGGTTAAGATAGCCAATCCCGTTTTGTTTCGGCAGAAACGAAGAAATTTCGAACAGTGTATTATAGTCGACGGGCCTCTAGCGACGATCGGACCCAGATAATCAATGTATTCATCGTGCCCCCCCTGGTTCGGTGAAAGAATTTAGATTTCCCGATGAGGTAGCCTGCTGGGACTTTGCTATAAAAGGGATATAGCGGCTTAATGCATGGATTTGAGCTGTGAAAGGCCTTGTAAGTGCCTTGCTCATGCCTTCCCGCCTTACTATGTCAAAGAGCAAAAAATGCACTCAATGAAGGCCACGATCGATAGTAGGGGTTTCTCTCTCAATTAACAAGCCCAGGGATCACAGACGAGATCTAACCTAGTGGTTTCGCTTTAATTCATTAACTATACGAAGATCTTATTTCTTACCTACTAGATCGATTGAAAGAAGCCTTCGGGTTACAGTCAACTCATAAAATACTCTCCTAAGGAGATATTCTTTCTATCCATAAACAGAAAGGGGGAGAGATTCCTGCTTGCCTACTTCGCGGGAGAAGACCTATTAAAAAAAAAACAGACAAGAGAAGAGATCAAGATGACTACCAAATTCATACCAGAATCCTTGATTGTACTAGCTTAAAATCAAGACCACAATGAGAGACATTCGATCCCAGAATTAGCTCTATCCCACCTCCAATGAGATGTTTTAAGCATATGGGTTAGTGGCAGTTGAATGAAACTAGAAAGAGTGGCAGTTAGATCCTTGAAGGGAAAGGACTTGGCTTCATCTCCCACACCGGTTAGCAACCGAGATAAGAGTGAAACTAAAGCGGGAAGGAGATGAGGATCCGGATTCTATATTCCATTTTTTTCTTTTTAGTTTGAGTGAACACCCGGTAGCCAATCGATCAGGACTAGGAGCTGCACCAAGACGGATTAGTTCGCCTTCGGGTTCTTAAGAAGAAAAAGAAGATCCCGGAGTTCTCTTTCTAGGTTGAGGAGATTGCTTTGACTTTCTTGTTAAACCTACCCGAAAGAGAGTGAGTGGTGGATTCAGAGAAAAGCTATTCTTCTTAGCAGTTTCACAAGTGAATGGAATGATTCTTCCCCCGAGGGTGACTTCACTACCTGGATCCTCATCTCTTGAACTCGTTCTGGCAGCTAGTTTAATGGCACCGGCATCTCATCTAGTCTAGATCGATTCCCTAAGAGCTTCTTCTCTAGCAGGCGATTTGGCCCATTTTATCTTTCCTGGTAATAAGGAAAGGCCTTTCCCTATCACGACCGCCTTCCTTTATTCGGAATTCATTCGTCTCAAAAGAAAGAGCTAGCGAACCACACCAATTCCATTCCAATTATCTCTGACAGAGCAGGATAGCTGCCATCAACCCTTTAGAGCGAGGGCCCTCCGAGACCAATGCAGAAGGAATAAGAGCCTTTATGCCTTGAGCCTTGAGCGAAATCATTGACCTTGCGCCTGGTTTGATTAGGACATTGCCGCATTTCATCTCAAAGAGGATCTAACTCTTTCTTTCCGGCTTAGCCGAACTACTTGGCTCGGATCAATTCACTCTTTCTTTATCGCAAGCAAATAGCCAAAGAGCTGATGAAAGAGCACCGTCTTCTCTTATTCCTGAAAACATCTTCAGAGCAGTTATTACAAAAAGACTAGCATCTCTAACAGGAAAAGCAAGCAAAGACCTCCCCTTTGGTTTGGTGGCCTCCTTCCTTGATAAGAGTGAAAGCAGAATCAGAATCAGACTCTTGGACGTGGGATCTTGCCTAAATAAATTTCCATTGAGCGGGGTAAGTCTAAAAAAGCATTTCACCGGCACTCAGCCCTTCCCCCCTTACTCCAAGAGCCGAAACAGCCTCTATTCCTTCAACAGCAGTTAGGCCTTTTTCTAATCCTACAGCCCTTCTCCCAAGAGTTTCAGAAAAGGCTACCGACTTGGCCTACTTTGACTACGCTATTCTTCTCATTTCGAAAGAAGAAGAAGTAGCCCCGCCGACGACAACAGATTCAATAGCTGGGGATCTTGCTAAGAATGAAACTCCTAACCTTAAATCATAGAACCGGGGATGATTTCCAAGAATCCGAAGTTGGAGCGGGGAAAAAAAAATCCCCAGTGGGTAGGGAAGCTGCCCATCCGTTATAGTTGCTTCAGAAAGATAAATTGGAAGGTTGGGCGATCTCCTATCCTGTCCGGTCGTTGTGGCAAGCGAATCTATTGAGAGATATATTGAGCCGGTAAGCGGGATTGACTTGCCGAATAGTGATATGATGTAACGAAAAACGGCTGCTCATTTCGTATCTTGAAGAAAGTAAAGCAGGAATAGATGGCCTGCCCCTAGCTCTAACTAATATCTCTACTTTGATAGCACAGGAGTGCTTTCATTCCCTGCCACCCGCTTCTATAACTGGCTATTCCTTATCGGCATTTCAAGACAAAATCTTTCATGATCCATCCCGGAATTGGATATAGAATAGTTGGGATATTCAACAGGGAGGGAACAGAAGGGGATGACATCAGAAGTAGGATCGTCGAACGGTCTTCTGGCTCCGTGGCTCCTGACCTTGGAAGATGGGATTCCGAGACCTGGACCCTTTTTCATAACTTCCGCTCGTTGCATACCTTGCTCCACTACTGTACAGCATTTCCCGCTGCAGTTTGAGCAGCAAATGGTGTCCCTCTTCTTGTACCCCGGAATCCACAAGTACCGGCGGAGGCCCAATAAACCACCCGACCCCTTACATCTGTAACAGTCACAATGGTATTGTTGAAGCTTGCTTGAACATGAATAAGTCCTTTTGGTATTCTACGTGCACTCTTGCGTGAACCAAGACGTCCATTCTTACGTGAACCAGTTTCTTTTTTTTCTTTCATTCCGGGGGAAAACCTCCTTGAAGTCTCAACTAATGGGGGAGGAGTGAGATTATACAACCCGCCCTTTCTCTTTTTTTCACAAATAGTCAATTTAGGATCTAATTCGCAGAAGGATTACCATATATAACACAAAATTTATCCGCCGATTCCTTCGAATCTAGCCTCCCGGTCTGTCATTATACCTCGAGAAGTATAAATAATTACAATCCCCATCCCGCCTAAAATTTGAAGAATTCGTTGATAGTTAGAATAGATTCGTAGACCAGGTCGACTGATCCGTTTTCAATTTTTAAAAGTTCTGTTAGGTTCTTAGTAGCAATCGGCGACCTTTTTTTCTTTTACTTCACAGAGCTTTTCGTCTCCTTGATAGCTGGAAGTTCTCCAAAAGTATGAAAAGCTGGAGGACTTTGTACCATCCATTCCGGTGTGGTTGGATTCTGTTCAACAGCCCAAGGACTTGGAGCGCATCTTTTGTTGTTTCCACTGCTTGAAGTGATTGTTACGACCACGAAGAAACGACAAATCCCAACTACAGATATATAAGAGCCAGAACTGCTAAGGGCATTCCATCCAGCGTAAGCATCTGGATAATCTGGAATGCGACGTGGCATACCCGAAAGCCCTAAGAAATGCATGGGAAAGAAGGTCGGATTAACCCCGAAAAAAGTGATCCAAAAATGGATTTGACCTAAAGTTTCAGGATATGTTCGACCAAAGATTTTACCTACCCAATAGTGAAATCCTGCAAATAAAGCAAAAACGGCTCCCATAGAAAGTACATAATGGAAATGTGCAACCACATAATAAGTATCATGTAGAGCAATGTCTAGCCCAGAATTTGCCGGAACGATTCCAGTGAGTCCCCCTATGGTGAACAAAAATATGGACCCTACAGCAAATAACATGGGTGTTTTGTATTGTATCGAACCCCCCCACATGGTAGCGATCCAACTAAAGATTTTTATTCCAGTGGGGACAGCTATGATCATGGTAGCTGCGGTGAAGTAGGCACGGGTATCAACGTCTAAGCCCACAGTAAACATATGATGAGCCCAAACAAGAGATCCAGGAACACCTATACTGATCATGGCATAAACCATGCCTAGATACCCGAAGACCGGTTTTCCCGAAAAAGTAGAAACGATATGACTTATGATACCGGATCCAGGCAGAATGGGAATATACACCTCTGGATGACCGAAGAACCGAAAGAGATGCTGGTATAATATGGGGTCTCCCCCTCCAGCGGGATCAGAAAAGGTTGTATTAAAGTTTCGATCGGTTAATAACATGGTAATTGCCCCTGCCAGTACCGGAAGTGATAATAAAAGTGGGAATGCTGTCACTAGAACGGACCACACAAATAGGGGTGATCTATGCATAGTCATTCCAGGTCCACGCATGTTGGAGATAGTTGTTATAAAATTGATAGAACCTAAAATGGATGAAATACCAGATAGATGAGGACTAGAAATTGCTGAATCAACTGCTCCTCCAGAATGGCTGGTAATACCACTTAAGGGCGGATAGACCGTCCACCCGGTGCCACTACCCACTTCTACTAAGGCTGGGCTTAATAGGAGCAAGAGACTTGGTGGCAACAACCAGAATGAAATATTATTTAATCGTGGAAATGCCATGTCAGGCGCACCTATCAGAATCGGAACAGACCAATTACCAGATCCACCTATCATCGCCGGCATAACCATAAAAAATATCATTAAAAAAGCGTGAGCCGTTATTAAAACATTATAAAGTTGATGATTCCCACCAAGAATTTGATCGCCGGGTCGTGCTAATTCCATACGAATCAGTACTGAGAAGCATGTGCCCATCACTCCAGCAATGGCACCAAAGATGAAATATAGAGTCCCTATATCCTTGTGGTTAGTGGAGAACAGCCATCGGACCGGATTTGTCGTAAAATTGAGATTCTTTCGTTTTCTTCCTTATCAGAGAGGGCCCCTTGTTGAGCGGGGCTTCTTTTTGAAAAAGGGGGAGTGAGGGCTTTCCGGACCTTCCCCAACCGGAGGGCGGAAGATCACGAAAGGGAGACAGAGTCCTAACTAAATCATAAAACAAGCTACCATTCCATCTATCATATCAGTCGAGTCGATCCGATTCGTTCTTATCTATAGGCAAGAGAGAACTTATGACCTCGCGGATGGAGAGGGATTCGAACCCCCGGTATTCCTATCAATACTTCGGTTTTCAAGACCGACTCTTTCAACCGCTCAGACATCCATCCCCTTCGCGCTTCGCCCGCCCTATCTATCCGCGCGTGGCAGGTAGGGCCTTATCTATGTGATTCGCTACGCTTGCTTGCGCCTATCGGCGGATTCTATTGCCTGCCGGTTAGCGAAACTTTTCCGGTAGTACGAATCGCTACGCTTCGCTTCTTTCTATATGATAATATGCACCTTGGTTGCTGCGCTCCCTGCGGGTAATAGCAAGAGAGTGAAGAAGGAATGATCCTCCGAGTGATTGAGTCCGACTCAAGCGAGTGAGTGAAAGGCGTGGCAAGAGAGCGAGTTCCACTCGCGAACGATCAGCAAGTGAAGGACCGATCCTTTTGTTTTGCGCCACCAATACTGTTGCGAGACTGGTACTTGGCGGCTCACGAGCAATATATAGACTAAGGTTGCCCATCACTCCCTCGCTAAGGGCCTTTCTATTCTCTTTCTAGTATGGTTCCTTCATAAGAACACGGAACGCCCAGCTTCGCAGAGCAGCTCTCTCCCCAGACCAGAGCATAGTGTGGAATCTGGGTCGTTTCATCGAGCACCATTTCTTTTAGATAGAAAGGTATTCTGACTTTATTGGATCAAATAAGAACCTAAGCCTTCTACTAGTTTGGACAGACTAAGCTCTATTTCATAGATTGGACTCTTTTACTGTGATTCGCCCCTACTAGTAAGAAGCTGTTCGTTCCCTGGATCCACGTGTTCCTAGTCGGGCCTAAATGGATGAATGAAGAAGCGCGCCCGGGTAGACTTCAAGAGCTCTTTCTCTGCGTATCCTCCTACTTCTTATTCTGGGGGTCATAGAAAGATACGAACCGCCTACTCTTTAAAGCCCTACCATTAGATTGAATAAAATGAAAGCTGCTTGCCCTCAGTAATAAAAAAAAGCAATCCCTCCCCTTCTGTTACCTACTTTTACTCATATCTTCGCGGTATACCTCAATACAAGACAAGCACAGGAAAGGATATTCAATCAAAACCGGGCTATCACCCTATCTAAGCAGGTTTCCCCTCTCCTCTACGGAAGTCATCTTTTAATCTATTTAAGTTCCTGTGTCTATCGCTATCGTCCTATTTTCTCTCAATTGCCTATCCTTTATAGATGAGGGGGAGTACCTTAGCAGTAGCTTCCAACAACTTAAGATTGACCTCCTCAAGTGCCAGATATGAATGTTTTATTAATTTCATACGGGACTACTTACTTACCTAAAGTGAACTTTTGGCTTACCTAAAAAGTGGACTGAAGGAACTGACCTAAGCATAGCTCTCTCAAATAAAAATGCCTTTCATTTCTCTTTTAAGACCTTTGTCCTACTTATAGTCTCAGTCCTCCAGCCTATCGAAAGTCATCTTTTTATTAACATTAACCAACAACACATGCACTTTGTTGGCACTAAAAAAAAAGGTTATTCAATCCACTAGTGCAACTGAAGGAATTACCTCTTCTGAACCGGAATAAGAAAGAGCTCATAACCACTACTTGTGAACAGCTCTCCTCAACTGAAGGCGCACCTACTGTTACTAGAAGTCTAGTCTCTCTCAGGTCCAGTTTCGATCTCGAACTACAACATAGGCGGGAAAAGAGATATTCAGAAAAGCCGATTTCCTGTCCTGTCTTAAGAACCTGACTCAAAAGAGAAAAGAAGACCGGACTAAAAGAGATCTCACTTTCGACGATTGAACTCCACTTTCATATCAGGCTTGCACTGGAATTAACTTTCAGGAATCCTTGCTCCTGGCTCATATTCACATAGGCCACTCATAAGAATAAGACGTTCAACTCCCTCAAACACGTGTAATTGAGAGAGTCAGAATATCAGTGCCTTGGGTAAATGTCTACCTTCGGGAGAATCTTACCGAACGACTTTCAAACCTGTCCTCTTCGCTTCCCAAGAGATTGGATTTAGGTAAAAGGGCCTTGTCGGCCACCGCTTTTATTTTCATTCATTTTTCCTATAAAAAAAAAATAAAAGATCCCCGCTCGAACTAACTTTCAACGCTCGAACTCCAGAACGAAACTAAAGTCATTGCTCATTCCCGCTCATGCTTGCTATAACAATTCCCTTGCCTACTAGACTTGTCTAAGAAAAGATGCACGAGCCACTCTTTCTCTTATATACGGTATTTTAAGATAGTGATTTGAATGCCTATCCCCTGCCTATGCTAAGCCTTTACTACCTACCCTTACCTGTCCGCCTTGAACTACTGCGCCTGCGCATACCTTTTCTTGCTCCATCCAGAAGGTAGCTTGAACTGGCATTGTACAGATAGATAGCCAGTAGAAAGAACTATTCCCAAGCTGGAGAGGTGGGAGAGGAGAGAAATTGAAGTGGATCTCCTATCTATATTCGACAGCTTGAAGAGGGTAGAAAGCAAAATTTTCATTGAAAGCGATTGTGCCTACCACAGTAAAGTTCGGTATTTACTAGCAAGGAAAAGGGTAGGATCTACCAAGACGGGTGGCATGTGAACCGCTTTGGAGTGAATCGGTTAAGAACCGCAGATGGCACATCGAATCCCCGCAGCCACTTTGCTGAGTTGATAGATAGATAGATGAACTAGCCCGAGGACCAAAGGAGAGTACTTCTTTTGCCATTGGAAGCTGCTGTCAGTAGGCATTCTTTGCGCCAGAAAGAGAGATTGTATTGTAGCTTAACTTCTTAAACAAAGCCGGCTCCAGTTCTATTCAGAATAGGGCAAGAAAGCGACTTGCCGCCTCAGTCACGAAGGAATACCGAAGAGCCTAAAGAGGGTGTTAGAATGCAGCTAGATAGAGAACTATAAGATAAGAGGGATTCCATGGGTGAGAAGGCTGACATGAAGGCTCTCATTCCAAACCGGTAAAGCGCAAGGGGCAAGCAGTTGACTCTTTCACTCGGACTCACTAGCAACTCCAGGAGCGACCCCTCATCATCTTACGATGAAAAGCAGGTTTATTCCGTGGTAAACCACAACGAGTAAGCGAGATAGGGTGAGGTAAAGCCTCAGACCGGTCAAAGGAGCCTCCGTAAAACCTCATCAGACAGGTAGCGGAAGCTGATAGAAAGGGGCGATGAGCTCAGTAGAGGAGAAGCCGTCCTGATGAAATAGAAAGCCCTAGCTATGAGTGACTCAAATCTAGCCGTGATGGGCGAGGGCCAATATTCAAATGAAAGCAAGGGGCTGATTGCCCTCATGGGGAAGGGATGAATACGAGCAGTCGGAAGAGCAGCTCTCTCAGAAGCAACCAATCCAAGAATTGATGGATTTGGTAGAGTGCCAGTCACAACACTAGAACCAAGTTAGGTGAGCTTGAAGGCATCGGTTGAAGCCCTTAGTTGCAAGGTCTTTGACTGTGCCCAAGAAAGGGATGGATAATAGATCTTAGATAGTTCCCACTTCCACTTAACAAAGGAAAGATATCACACACTACACAAGACAATCATGTGCAAGCTGCTTGAGTTGAATCAGCCTCAATTCCTCTCTCACTCACGATGAAAGCTAAGAGCTTGCTCGAAGACAGCCTTTACTTTATAGTTGTAATCTATCCTATCCTATCCTTTAGGCGGGGATAGGTTCATAGGAGGACTTGGTTACATAGGAAGGAAAGGCTTAAACTAGAAGGGATAAGAAAGGGAATTTGTGCAACACTCTTAGTAGAAGGCCGAGTTTAAACTCCCTCTATCCGCGTACAGGACAAGCAAGTTATTGAGGGCTCTTTATGCCAAATACTTTTACACTACAGGGGAGAAAACAAGAAATCTCCTAAGCAATAAAGATCTTCCTATTGATACTAGCATTAGTGCGACTGGCTCCCGGGGAAAAGGAATTACACTAGATCTTGGCAATGGCACTCCAACAAGCTCGGCAGGGAGAGAAAGAAGAGAAGGAGATGAGGAAGTACGACGAAAAGGGTATGAAATAGGTTGCTTGTAGCGATTTCGATTGCTTATTCGGTTGGGATTACCAGCCGACTTGCCTGACCAAAGAATAAGATAAAAAGAAGAGTTCCCGCCTACGGCTACATGCCCATTAAGAGCTATACCTGGAGTCGAGCTAACTGCATAAGAAGAGGGGAACTTTCCTAAAAAGCCTAATAGCAATTAACCGCATTGGAAACGACGAATCACACTCTGAAAGGAGGCACCCTCCCTTATTACGTTACGGTCGAACCTCGCCTTTCTTCCTTCCTCTCCCGTTGGTCGAGCGTCTTCAAACCTTCGCTCCAATACTTTCGAACAACTCTCGTACCCTTCGCTCATAAGCTAACTAAGAGCATGCCTTCGATCCGGCGTGAACTCTTTGCATTGCCTTTAGAGTAGATGTAGTAGATTGAGATCTCTCGACAACCGTAAGAGGTTAAGGTTCCAACCTGGGATTGTAGTTCAATCGGTCAGAGCACCGCCCTGTCAAGGCGGAAGTTGCGGGTTCGAGCCCCGTCAGTCCCGACGCCGGATTCAAAAAAGACATCAATTCCTCTCTCCATTTTCTGTGGACAAAGAGTAGGATCTAATTTCCCAGCAGGAGGATCCTTCTTTCGTTTCGCATTTCTCATCGGACAAATAAAGTAAAGGAATCCAAATGACAATAACTAGTAACGGGGATAGACATATGTAGATTGGTACAATCGGGGGTATCACCATATTCAGGATTCAAAGAGATACCGTACTGGTCGAGCTTTTTTCGATTGTTCCTCCTGGTCCATCGAATATAAAATTTTGTGGTATATCGTATAATAAGATCAAGGCTGCACGTGAATCTGACTCTCAAATTTTTAGGAGCCTCTTGCTTTTGGTGAATTACCGGTGCTTAATGCAATAACCGGTGAGCAGACTTGCGACGTGCTTACGCCATCGCGGACGTCCGGGTATGGATTACTGGAGTGAAGGGATTGGCGCGAACCAGAGTGTGCTTCGAGACCATCTTTCTCTCAGGAAAAACAACGAACAGGGGACGACCTCGTTCCCGAGTCTCATCAATCTCAATGTCTATGGGTCCACAGCCCAATTGAAAAAAGTTTAACATCCTGAACGAACTTCTTTCCTTAAACCCTCGTAAGGTATCTCTATCACTCGTTACGCCGAATCAATCAACAAGCAACCAGAATTTTCTATCTTCAACGCTTCAGGCAGGTGGCCTAGCTAACACAGCAAGGACTTACACCATATACTCAGTGCCCCTAATAGATGTGGAATTAGACTTTCTCTCTTCTATTTTTTTTAGACGGATATCGAACTCCTTCTTGGATTCAAAAAATGTGGGAATAAAGAGTATTAACAGAAAATATTGAATCTTTCCTTGATGCGGCAATAAATAGTCCTGACTTTCCTGAAAGCTTACTAAGGTGCGACGCCTGATTGTGAGTCTCATAGCCATACGAGAGCTTGGAATTACACCCTAGAAGGAGTTAGTCAAAGCCTTCCTTTCGCCCTCGCTTTCCTTCATCTCATGCATCTGGGGAAGGAAGCGAAGCTGTTTAAGTAAGAGTTAGCGCCTATGGAAAAGAGATTTTAATCGCTTTGTGGCGGGATAAGCTGTGATCTTATTCCTAACTTGGGATATTAAGTAAAATAACATCACTCATTGGCAAAGCATGAATTAGCCTTCGAGTTGTGGCTTCTTGTTCATCTTTCACTATCTGACCTTTCATTTCAGGTTCTCTTCTCTTAGTCTTCCATGACCCATTCCTCTAGAAATGACTTTTTAATAACCTAATAAGAGATCTATTACGCGCATCATCGCATAATCTATTTTCTTGGAAGGAATTAGCTAACTAGCCTAGCTGACAAGGCATGGCATGAATGGCGGGATGCTAACTCGATTCGCCCTTGCCTCTACGGGATTACTACCTTATATAAAAAAATAGAAAGCACCAAAGGTAAGCAGTTCCCAGTCGAAAGATAAAATTATTCTTAGCAGTTAAACAAGTGAATGGAATTTTTTTTTCCCCCTATCGGTTGACTGGGCTTCCCCAGTGTCATCATCGACCCGCTCCTGCACCATCTCATCCTTAGTGAATAAAAAAGGGTGCTTGTGCTTCTTAAGTAGCATTTACTTACCTTCTTCATCGAAGGCTTCCATTGATAGGGAACTGTTCTATCTAATGTGGCATTATCACGTGCGGCAAGTGTTTCTGCCTCATCCCCACCCCGATGGCTATAGTCGAGCAGAAATGACTTATCTATTTAGTAGCTGAACCAAAGAGAAAGTAAGCCCCGTCGCTCTCACTACAGCCTTTCACTTTAACCGGGCATAGGCCCTCTTTCCTAATTCATCTACTGGTCTTATCTTACAAGCACCAGAATGAGAGAAGGACTTCCTGGCTTGACTTTCTCACATAAAAACTTAATTAGTATAGATCTGTAGCCCGTTCTGGGTCTTTAACCGAAACTGGGACTAGGCATGGAAAAGCTCGATCAACGTCCTTCTCTCCCGAGGTTCGAAATGTGGAGGTACCTTTACCGTCACCTGCTAGCTCTGTCCGCCACGGGTTAGCGACATAAAGTGCGAATAAAGGTTCATCGGGACATTTTATTCAACAACTGAAGCCTTTATTATCCCCGCAGAGCCTCCAAAGGAAGTAAAAACTACAAGTCCCTATGGAAGTTCCTTGCCCACTTCTTGGCATCTGCCTTTATTATGTTTCATGTCCGCAAATCGTATTCATGTCCGACCCCCCTTCTCTGTTGGCGAATCGACTTCAGCTCCTGTACTTCTTTCTTTAGGGCCGTCTAAAAAGTCTTAAGTTCTTTAAATTCGGCTCCTTTTGAAGCGGAGAAAGGGTGAAAGCTAATAATAACTTTTTTTCATAACTTACTTGGAAAATGAAACTCATGCCTTTCCTTAATCAGTTACTTGCCTCCTTCTGCTACTATTGATTCAATTCCAAAGATGGAGGAAGTGTTACCCAGCGTCGAAGTGAAGTTCCTTGTCTCAGCGTCCTCCTTCCTATTGGAAGGGGGGCCCCATTACTTTGGCAAAGAAGGCCCTACCTCAGTCATTCCAGGCAAAAGGATCCGTTCCTGGACTTAGGTTAGGGCAAGAAGGCTACGGTGAAAAACCACCGACATGTCAAGATCAAAATTAGAAAGGTAGATCATTTCCGTAACGCTTTCGCAGAAAGGTTCGGTCTTTAATCTATATCAATAGCAAACCAACCGAATCGCTGCCTTTAAGGGGGAGTACTGCTTATGGCTTTGTACAGGTAAAAGGCAGTATTCCACAATGTCATGGGGGCTAAGCTTGTCATAATGTACCGGAATTGGGTATTTCAGGGGATGGTGAGTCATCTAAGGGATTTGGCATTTGAACAAGAACCTTTGAGCATTTCCCAATCAATAGGAGTTTTATTTATGAGTCCAAATGAGCTCGTGAAAATAGTAACTCGTCTTTCCGCCCTGGTCCCGCGAAATAAGTAAGACTTTAAAAGTACAATGGAAATAGAATAGGTGCCAGTATCCATAGGCTTGTAGGTATGAGTTCGGATGTAGGCTGTTCTCTATGGCTAGAGAACAGTCGTCTCAGGAATCGTTTAGAGTGTTAGCAGATTTCCTTAGCGAAAAAAAGGGGAAGTCATTTGTCTCTTCGATTGACTTTCATTCAATATCCCATTCCCGCTGCATCGGCTGGTCAAAGATCACCCCAAAATTGATTCAAAAGCTGCGTGCGGTTGGCATGGCAGTGTGAGGTGCTCGTCGATCTCTCCGAACCGTTATACCCCAAGCCTAAGGCTGACCCTTTAGAGTAATATTGCCACATGTCTTTCTCTAGGTTATCAGTTAGATGATAAAATCCTA
This sequence comes from Cichorium intybus, assembly GCA_023525715.1. NCBI lineage: Eukaryota > Viridiplantae > Streptophyta > Magnoliopsida > Asterales > Asteraceae > Cichorium > Cichorium intybus. Next base: position 30,266 of record JAKNSD010000131.1, read on the forward strand.
GAGGGGCTATGAAATCACTTTGAAAGACTGGGTAAAAGGCAAGAAAAAATCCCTTGAAGAGAGCATATTTCAAGATAAATAGCTCTATTCAATGCCTGTATCAGTAGTATGCTCTAAATGGAACATGACTTCCTTGAGCCTCTCATTGCTGGTGTATAGTCTTACTAGTGCTTTTCAGGTCCAGGGTTATGACAACTTCATAAATGGTAAGGTTTCTATCTGATATGAGACCGTATCGAAGGCCAAGTAGGTAGGTATCGTATCTCTGACTGGGTGCCGTAGGTATCTGAGACTGGGTAAGTATATGAGACCCGGCACGAAGGAATACTAGGTAAGTATATGAGACTCTATCGAAAGGTCAACAAGGTCTGTATATTATATGAAACACTATCGAAGGAAAATCCCAGGCAAGAATTACCATGAATTATAATAGTACTATGAAGAAAAACTGGATGAGATTTCAAATCGAGGAAGCTGTTAAGAAAGAAAAAGTTCAAGTGGGTTATAATAATAAAAAAGAGCTCAAAAGGTTCTGGAATGAGTTTGACTGTTCCGTAAAACAAAGTTAAAATGAAAATAAAAGTAAGAGATCAGAGTATAAAGAATCAGTCTTTTCTTATTTGGAAGCACAAAAAGCACATTCCCAATTAACAGATGAAGACTTATATCTTATACAAAAAAATATAGAGAAAATGACTATGTCCTTCGATGAACAGTCAATGTTTAAGACTACACCAGACATAATCAAAATGTTAATCAGTAGTGATAAGGAATGTGCAAAGGATTTTCTCAGGTCTAGGTTGAGCTCAGAGGATGATAAAGAAATTATTTAGAGTTTCGTGGAATGATGAAGTAAGACCATGCCATTAGAGAAAGGGTGGTTTGCTCGCTTAGTCTTATTGAGCGAGAAGTTCTTATAACGAAGACGCTCGCTAAGCTTCGGTCTCGATCGATTATACTTTTTGTTAATTGGGTAGGTGTCGATAGCAGCAGAACCTTTGCTTTGGTCCATACCACGAAACAAGCAAAGATCTAAGTCTTTCTTTGCTCTGCCTCTGGGCCTGGTCCAATGCCTAGCATCGTACTTTCCTCTACTCGTGTAAGGCCTTCAGAACAGGTAACCTGGTAGGCTCCGCTAACCTGGTAGGGCTCTACTTTGACTTCTCTATTTCATAACACTAGCCAACCGGAAGGTCTCGTCGAGAGGCAGGTTTTTGATCTGCTTACAGGACATAGAATCACGTTTCCGGATGAGTTGTTCATTTCTCTGGGAGTCTCAATGAGACCTAAGAAAGGTAATGAGTCTGAATGCCTTCATTGTATTGTTGCCTTTCACTTAGAAGCGGAAGTCCAAGGCTGCCTTATCTTATGGGCCTTTGCCGTAAAGAGTAGCCATATCCAGCCTCATACTCCCTCAAATCCCATTTCTAAACTCTACAACCGCTCCGGTCACACTGCACCACCCTTAGAGCTTTAACGGGCCTTTAGGCTAAGGATAGATTGCCTGATAGACGAATTCGTCGACCGCCAATGCTCTAATAAGCTGTCTTTCTCCCCCGCTAACAACCAGTCCAGCAACCCGACCGGTAGGACAAGAAGAGCTTCCCTTCCTAGTCCTAGATCCGAGTTACTAGCTTTCTAGACCGACGGTTGTAGGCCTCCCTCAGGTCGGCTTTAGTCGAGCTCCCCAACTCGCTCGACGGTACGACCTCTCCGACTAATAGACTTGATACCGTTCCGTTCCGCTCATGCTCCTTGAGAGGAAAGAAAGAGCTCGACTGTTAAGGAGAGGAAGCACTCCCTCCACTACCCCGCAAATCTAATGATGGACATGCAAGCAGTCCCGCTTATGTGAAGGCTTAGCCAAGTTTGAAGCCTCTCGAATGACTCAGCTAGTTTACTAGACCCTCTATCCGACCCCCTATCAAGTAAGGAGAGCTAGGTTGTATGACTTCCTGCCGGTCTTTGAAGCTATTAACTGGGCAAGTAGGACTAGTCTTTATGGCCCTATTGATTTAGGAGTTGTTGCAACACTGGTTGTTGACGGTTGTTAGCGAGGTACGAGCAGGAGAGTGGCTAATGTCCCTCAGCCCTTGAAAGCCATTAACTAACCTTAAGAGCAATTAGGGCTGGTCTCTCTCTTGGGGCTTCTCTCTTTTAGGAGGAGGGAGAGGACTCTGCTAATTCTTTATCAGTATGCTTAGGAAGCAAGGTTTTTAGGGCCTGGAAGGAGGGGAAGCTCTTCTTGGACTAGGAGGGGAAGGGATGGTTGTATGGCATCTATGAAAGCATTGACTACATTTCTCCGCGAAGGCAAGACGCTCTATTGGCTTAGGTTTAGTTGGTACAAAATCCAGTTCTAAATGGATAGGATAAATTTGATTGACTGATGGTACAATGTACTTTTGTACAAAGTCACTTCTCAATTCGTATTTGGTATACGAAAGTGCGGAAGGCAAGCCCTTCTATCTGACTTTGGCTTCTCAATTGCATATACCAAAAGACTGTGCCAAAAGAATTGCTACCTTTCTGTTCGATATTGAATTGACCTAGACATCGAGATTTCATATACCAAAAGAATTGTACATCGCTAGGAAGACTGGTCGTTCTTCCCCTTTCAGTCTATTAATAGCTCTAGGCAACTACCTAACGGACTAAGAAGAAGCCCCAAGAAAGAGTCTTCTTACAGGTTAGTTGATAGCTTTCCAGTGTGACCTCTGATCTTCCTTGCTCCTCAAGGAGGAAATCGATAGCCTTTAAGATAAGAGGCTAGCTCCTGTCTTGGTTGGGACAGCTAGCTTATTGGTCCACTGCCTCCCCAGCTAAGCAAGAACGCAAGAAAGCCTTCTCGCAAGCAAGCAAGAAGGAAGGCTTTTAAGATGGAAAGCCCCTATTGAGTAAGATTGCTCGCTAGTTGCCATCAGTTCAATCACTGAAATCAGTCTCATTTCACCATTAGGGAGAATCCACTTTATCCATTTCAATCTCTGTCATCGAAGGAAAAAGGGCTAGCATCATTTCTCCATTGGGGAGAGACCACTTTTGAAATGAAAGATCAACTCTTCGAAGGGAAAAGCTTCAGTGTGAAATTACAGCTATATTGGCATCGACTATGTCTCTCATCGGTTCTCCAGCATGCGAGTTCATTCAGTATCGAAGTCAGCTAGCCTTCATTCAATCAAGGCAAGTTCAATGGGATCTCCCTTGTCTCTCAGTCTCAGTTGCAATACTTGTACATGAAAGGCAGTGAAATACCATTAAATAGAAAGAGGATTGAATATCTCACTTCAATACCGATCTATCGAACTGTATACCTTCAATATCGAACTTCTCCGAGCAGTTCTAATGCCATACCGATGGAATTCCTATCCAGTAGTAAACTTCGACAGCAAGGACCGTTTCACTTGTCTAGATGGCCACATCTAAACTTGTACTTATATGCAATACCGAAATAAGTCGGGTAGTGCCCGCGATGGACTTGCCTTTCCGGCTAAGTACTTGACTTCAAAGACAGCTAGCTAGTTTCATTCAAGAAAGAGGATTTGTACCAAAAGAACAGGCTTTCTACCCCTTCTAGCGAGTTATTAGCATCTGGGAGTTCTAGCGACTGACTTGCCCGCATCTCTTGCCTTAAAGGTTTCACTGCTCTAACTAGGGTATCCCGCAGAAAGAAGTCAACTAGAAGGCAAAATCCACCTAGTCAAAATGGCAGTGACGGACTAATGTACTTGAGCCTATTTTATCGATCGATAAATGGCATTCTTTTATGCGCTTTCTCGCTAACAAGCCAAGCAGTCCCTAGCGGGCTATCCGTCATTAACTCGAAGAAGTGCAACAAGACCAGTATCGAACTGGGATTGCCTCTCTTTCAATCTTCGGAAGTTACTTTGTATCCCTTTCTAATGCAATATCTTCAATCAGATCTGTACGAGTGACAGGAAGAAGTCAGCTAGTTGCCATCCGCTCTGTCCCAATCTCCGGTCAATGATTGAGTCCGAACTCACCTAAAACGGCGTAGAAGGGCAAATCTACCTAGTCAAAACTCTTGTTTAGGAGCCCCTGAAATTTTGAAAGCTTCCTCTCACCCTATGAGTTCAGGGTGCTTTCCTGGCTCGCCTTCACTCATATCATAGGGTTGTGTTCAGTACGATCTTTAGCCTTTCTTCGTAAGATCCTGAGAACTGAAATGCCTAAAGACGGTGCTCAAGTCAGAAATGCGATCTTCTAGGGCAGGAATTCTTATATGCTAATTGCCTGAAATCCCTCTCATTTTGTCAATAAGGGAGAGGTTGGGAGATAGCTCTTAGCCTGTTGGTTGCTTGCCTGTGACTTGACTTCCTCGTACTCCTTCTCCTAGAAAGCGACTTCTTTCATTCCTCGACAGCTAGGTCTTTGCCGACTCTTAGCTTTCCAGGCGGGTTGGTGTTCAACCTTCATTCAATAGGGCTATCTATCCGAAAGGTCTTAATAAAAGAATCCCTGTAATAGAAGTTCATTCCTTAAAGACCTTCCTAATCAGTAATTTGATGGTCTTCCGTAAAGACTTTCATGCGCACCTTCCTTCATAAGGACAGGTAACCAGGCGGGTGACTCACTCGTAGGTAGCACTCTCCGATGCTTTGACTCCTTCTTTTAGTAGTTCCTTTGAAGCTAGTAACTAGAATATAGGACCCGGAAGGCGGGCTCTTATTGCTAAAACCGGAGCGGTTGTAGAGTTTATAAATCTCATTTGAGG
>JAKNSD010000131.1:45000-47500 GCA_023525715.1 Cichorium intybus
TCTACGCTCCTCGGCCTATAGTAAGTGAATGAGAGGGTATGGGGTTCCGGGTCTTTTTCCAGTCAAAATTGACTAATAGGCAATCCCCTTTTTCCGTGATAATGTGAAAGGACTCAATTCCTTCTTTCTTCCCCAGCGAAATGTAGCAGGAACAGCCTTCCCGCAGTCGCATTAAGGATATTTTTTCTTGAAACTCTTTACTCCCGTAGCAAGTACTCATTTCTATTTAGTTGTTTTCTTACTCTATCCGGCTATTGAACCTGGTTTCCCTCTGCATATGCTAATAGAGAGTTAGACAGCTTAGAGAGCTCCTCAAAGGGCTAGTTCTCACTCTGTTTTGGGGACCCCCAAGACTGTCTTTCCCCTAGTCTATATAGGTCCAATCTCATCTGCTAGCGCTTCTTCGTTGCTTGGTCGGGACACATTCATCGATTTCTTTTCGGGCTTGCAAGTGACTTACTTCTTTTGCCCGTTCTTGCTGTCTTAAGTCGTCCTCTTTTCTTTAGAAGCTGTTAATTTCTTTCCTGCCTGCCCTAAGGCTAAGGGGAGAACTGCATGTACTAATAGTCGGATAGAAGCCTACCAGCCTACCTTGTTCATATCGAGCCGGACAGGAGAGACCCTCTTTAAAGTTAAGAGAAGCAATTCCGCTTGAAAATAGGCGCTGTAAATCAATTCAAATAGATAGGGGAGTTCCGAACCAGCAGCAAGCCCTTTCTAATGTCCTAGGCGAAGGCAGTGCAGGTGAAAGCCCAATAGATCCCATTTTTTTGATCGCTCCACATAGCTCACGACCCGGCACGAAGAAATCTCTTAGATGGGCGGATGCGAATCTGGATCTATCAACGGAGCAATTCCATTCCAGTCGTAGTCTCAATCCCATATTCAATGTGCCGTCTCCGCCGTGTCTGACCCCCTCAATCTTTCTATCCGGAGTGAGTCAGGCGGCTAAGCCTTTCATCCTGATAAAAGAAAGAGTTTTCCCACCCTCCATAAATGGAATCGGTTTGAGTGAATTACTTACCGCAGTCAAAGCCAATAGGGAAAGTCAGGTCAAGAGAGAGTCTCTTTCCGATTAGTGCATCTCGCACTTCCAATTCATTCCGAGTTAGAAAAAGTAAGTTCCTTCCCGGGTAAAGTCCTCTTAAATGGATTACTAGTTCCTTCCTTCCCAATCAATGCTAACTCTATCTTCCTCTCTTGTAATTTAGGAGATTTCCCCAGCCCATAAAGAACTGTAGTTACATACAGCTCTCAAAAGATAAAAAGAGAAAGAGCTATGACTTCAAGTAAGAAAGTGAAAGTTCAGTCCTCACCGCCAAAAAGAAGACAGCAACAATCCGTACTACTTCTCTCAGTAAATAACATTCTCTTAGTTAGAGAGTAAGTAGATAGACGGATTAGTACTTTTACCCAGGGGTAGCCTTCCTTGTCGCCAAAGAAGAATGAGAATTGATAAAGTTTTCTTGGGCTTCAATAGCAGAAGCAAAGAAGTCAAATCAATGCAGCTTTCGTGCCCAGCCTAAAGATCCTATCCTCGCAGCAGCTGGAGCTCTTGATGGCACGTTCAAGCGAGTTTATGAATGAATGAAATCAGTTGAAGGAGCGGCCAAGGACGAAAGCTTTGATTGCGTTCTGCTATGGTTGGCTTTTTTCCTTGCCTAAAACAACTATCTTCTCTTCGCGAACGGTTAAGAATCCTCTTTGTATGCGCGTTCTCTCTTGTTTATTCTTCTAGTTTTTCCTTCTTATGCTTATGGGTGAGACTCCCTTTCTTCTTAGGTTGTCTGTAAGTCTAGTTCGTGGTTCACGGGTGAGGTTACCTGGATAGGTGGGCAGTTCCTATCGGTGGAGCTAAGACACCTTCGAGAGATATAGCTCTAGCTCTTGATGGCACGGGCAAGACAGTTCATGAATGAATGGCGAGTTTTCTATTTACTAGAATATCTTTCCTGCGAAGGAAGCTTCTTTTTAGAATTTCTTGCGTGAAGAAATTGAATCAACGGCATCGAATGCAAGCTCTGATAAAGTTTGATTCTTCTTTATGGACTACAACGACCTAAAGTAGCTAAATAAGTAGTTAAAGTAAGCTCCTGGCTAAAATGAGTCTTGGTTCTACCCACCGGCAAGAATTTTTCGACCTGATTAAATGATTGTAGATTGGCTATTTCGGGGTTCCATGCCCATGGATTGCCTTATTATAGCTTTTTTGATTCGTCGGGTATGCCGGCTAAGAGAATCGCTTCTCGCCTTGCTTGCAAGAGTATAAGCAAGCCGTAGCATTTTGACCCAGATAGAACTCTTTCAATTCATGAGAGAAAGTGCTTTAGTAGCGATTTCCCTGTTCTAGTGCAAGACGCAAGGAGAAGCACGAGCGGAGCGGTCTGGCTAAACGTGCAATGCCCCGTAGGGAGATCTAGCTTATTGGTCTAGTGCTTCCGGGTGCTGCCAGTTCTGAATGACTGAACTTAGCTTGCCATGTTCTTACAAGAAAGAATCT
>JAKNSD010000132.1:0-2500 GCA_023525715.1 Cichorium intybus
GCGACGGATGAGTCGTGCGGGCCGCCATGAAGTACAATTCCCATCAAGCGGCGGGTAGAATCCTTTGCAGACGACTTAAATACGCGACGGGGTATTGTAAGTGGCAGAGTGGCCTTGCTGCCACGATCCACTGAGATTCAGCCCTGCGTCGCTCAGATTCGTCCCTCCCCCCAAACAATCTCCCTGATTTCCTTTCTATGTGTTTTGTCGAGAGGCTGTCTCCCAACACTTGGTGAAATTTTCCATACTTTGTGTATGAAATTTTCAAACACTTCAGCTTCGATTTCCCAAGTGGTGATGAAATTCTCAGAGACATTCCCCCAATTCGAAAATTTTACCAAGTCACATTTGTTCAAAGGCCACCACACCCTTGACATGAGAGTATCATTCGTTGATTGAGCGGCTATCGTTGAAGCATCTGCATGATTGCGTGCGAAACCAAATTTCAACACTTGGTGAAATTTCCCATACATTGTCGCATCATCAAAATCAATATCTGTTCCTGTCACATAGCTTTTTGTGCAATATGTATATATAGGGGGTACCATGGGTCTATAACCCACTGATGCCCGGCACAGGGTTTGGACGACCAAAGGTTGCGAGGCTGCCCAACTAGTCGTGCCACACACCATGAACGACCAGGCTAACAACCTGTAATGGGAACAAGGCATATCGTGCCTCACACCATGAACGACCGGGTGAGTCTGCCTAGGGAACAAGGCATCGTGCCATACACAGACCCATGGACGACCAGGTGAACAAGGCACCGTGCCATAGACAGACCCATGGACGACCAGGTGAACAAGGCAGCGTGTCATACACAGACCCATGAACAACCCGGGGAAACAAAGGCATCGTGCCATACACAGACCCATGAACGACCCAAGGAAACAAGGCACAGTGCCATACACAGACCCATGGACGACCAGGTGAACAAGGCACCGTGCCATAGACAGACCCATGGACGACCAGGTGAACAAGGCACCGTGCCATAGACAGACCCATAGACGACCAGGTGAACAAGGCACCGTCCCATAGACAGACCCATGGACGACCAGGTGAACAAGGCACCGTCCCATAGACAGACCCATGGACGACCAGGTGAACAAGGCACCGTCCCATAGACAGACCCATGGACGAGGCACCGTCCCATAGACAGACCCATGGACGACCAGGTGAACAAGGCACCGTGTCATAGACAGACCCATGGACGACCGGGTGAACAAGGCACCGTGCCATACACATACCCATGAACGACCCGGGAAAACAAGGCACCGTGCCGTACACAGACCCATGAACGACCCGGGGAAACAAGGCACCGTGCCATACACAGACCCATGAACGACCCGGGGAAACAAGGCACCGTGCCATACACAGACCCACGAACGATCAGGGGAAACAAGGCATCCTGCCATACACAGACCCATTAAGGAAAACCCCAAGCATGACCTTCTTGTATTGCAACACCCTTCATTCGTGTTAAAAGGGACTCATACAAAATCTCATGCGAATCCGACTCCATTTGACTAACGGGTAGGCCACGGAAAATTACGACCCGATCACGGGATTTTTTAATTGCAATCCCTTACTTACATGTTAACAAGGCCTCACACAAAATTTCGTGTCAATCCGACTTGATTCGAGCCGGTAACGAAGAACTACGACACCGTAGGCTTTTCGGATCGACTAACGATAGGCCACGGAAAATTACCACCCGATAACGGAATTTTTTAATTGCAATCCCTTACTTACATGTTAAAAAGGCCTCACACAAAATTTCGTGTCAATCCGACTTGAATCGAGCAAGTTATGAGCAATTATGCCGCCTCAGCAAAATCAATATCTGTTCCTGTCACTTTGCTTTTTGTGCAATATGTATATATAGGGGGTACCATGGGGACTGCACTCCATCGGTGCCCGACACGGGTGCCCAGCGACCAAGGCGTGCGAGGCTAGCACGACCAAGGCAAGGCCATGGCAAGGCCAACACAGGCCAAGGATGCCCAACGACCACGAGAACAAGGCCTCACCCCACGCACGCCGCCTCGCTTCCTCGCACAACGACCCGTGAACGACCCTCCCCGGCTTGTTTCCTCGCACAGCGACCCGTGTCCCCAGCCCACCCCGTGCGAGATTCCCCAAGTCGCGACCAACTTTTGCCCGACGCCGTGCCCGATCTCGAAAATTATGACGCCTCACCAAAATCAATATCTGTTCCTGTCACTTTGCTTTTTGTGCAATATGTATATATAGGGGGTACCATGGGGACTGCACTCCACCGGTGCCCGATACGGGGATGTGGCGACCAAGCCCCGTGAGGTTGGATCGAGCACGGGTAACAAAGGCCAACCATGCCCAACGATCGTGGGAACAAGGCCACGACCCACACGCCTTGCCTTGTTTACCTCGATCATGGGCTTGTTTCCTCGATCCTTGGCTTGTTTCCTCGATCCTTGGCTTGTTTTCCCCGATCATTGGCTTGTTTTCCTCGATCATCGGC
>JAKNSD010000133.1:45000-46257 GCA_023525715.1 Cichorium intybus
CGTGTCAATCCGACTTGAATCGAGCAAGTTATGAGCAATTATGCCGCCTCAGCAAAATCAATATCTGTTCCTGTCACTTTGCTTTTTGTGCAATATGTATATATAGGGGGTACCATGGGGACTGCACTCCATCGGTGCCCGACACGGGTGCCCAGCGACCAAGGCGTGCGAGGCTAGCACGACCAAGGCAAGGCCATGGCAAGGCCAACACAGGCCAAGGATGCCCAACGACCACGAGAACAAGGCCTCACCCCACGCACGCCGCCTCGCTTCCTCGCACAACGACCCGTGAACGACCCTCCCCGGCTTGTTTCCTCGCACAGCGACCCGTGTCCCCAGCCCACCCCGTGCGAGATTCCCCAAGTCGCGACCAACTTTTGCCCGACGCCGTGCCCGATCTCGAAAATTATGACGCCTCACCAAAATCAATATCTGTTCCTGTCACTTTGCTTTTTGTGCAATATGTATATATAGGGGGTACCATGGGGACTGCACTCCACCGGTGCCCGATACGGGGATGTGGCGACCAAGCCCCGTGAGGTTGGATCGAGCACGGGTAACAAAGGCCAACCATGCCCAACGATCGTGGGAACAAGGCCACGACCCACACGCCTTGCCTTGTTTACCTCGATCATGGGCTTGTTTCCTCGATCCTTGGCTTGTTTCCTCGATCCTTGGCTTGTTTTCCCCGATCATTGGCTTGTTTTCCTCGATCATCGGCTTGTTTACCTCGATCATGGGCTTGTTTCCTCGATCATTGGCTTGTTTTACTCGATCATCGGCTTGTTTACCTCGATCATGGGCTTGTTTCCTCGATCATTGGCTTGTTTTACTCGATCATTGGCTTGTTTTTCTCGATCATCGGCTTGTTTACCTCGATCATCGGCTTGTTTACCTCGATCATGGGCTTGTTTTCTCGATCCTTGGCTTGTTTTCCTCGATCCTTGGCTTGTTTTCCTCGATCATTCGCCTGGATAGTGCCCAACCATGGCTTGTTTTCGAAAATTATGCCGCCTCAGCAAAATCAGTATCTGTTCCTGTCACTTTACTTTTTGTGCAATATGTATATATAGGGGGGTGTCGAGAGCTGATAGGCGGTGCTAGTCGGAGATAGTCGGAGTTGGCCTATTGGCTTGTGGGTTTGGTCGCGTTTCGCCGGCAACCTTTAGTGGTGTCCTGGTCGCGGGCATCATGCACGTAGATATCTACGTGTTACACTGTCGAGACGATGTTCGCATCGTGGAGGTGGCGACTTAA
>JAKNSD010000136.1:0-40834 GCA_023525715.1 Cichorium intybus
ATTATAAATATATAGTTGGTGATTTTTGTTGGATTAGGTGTCTAAGCCATGACTTGTAATTGAACTTTTATCTTATGATTAAAAGCAAAGTCCATTTGGGTTGCCCTCATGGGTGGAGGAAAGATAGTTCAGTAGAGAGAATAGTTGATTTATTAATCGTATAATAAATCAATAGAAAATATATATGGTTTATTAATATATTTAAGTGCTAATATATTAATTAGAAACTATATTAATTAATTGAGATTTAATCTAGAATTAATTGGATTTAATTTGGAGATTAAATTAATTAATTAAAAGGTGCAGGGACTGGTTTGGCATTTATTCAATAGTTGAATAACTGGCCAGGAAAAACCAGGGACCAAATGTGGCGCCAACTTGGAGGCTTCTCCAAGGGTTGGCGAAACCCTAATTAGGGTTTTGGTAAGCCTGGTCCAAATGGTCAAAAGCCTTGTCCAATTGGAGGCTCCTTAGGGTTTCAGGTGTAACCCTAGGAGGCTATAAAAGGAACCCCCTGGCACCTCATTTGACACGCCATCTTCTCTCTGGATTTACTCTGCTGGACTGATTCTTCCATCACCTGGGTGTGACTTTCATCTGAGGCAGGATAATTTTGCTGCTGCTTAAAAGGATCATAAGATCAAAGGTTGGTTTTTCTTGATTCTTCTTTAGAATTAAATTGTATCCTTTAGGTTCTTAGTTCTAATCTTCATAGAAGAAAACATAGATCAATATTAGGGTTGCATGTGAACCTTAGGTTATTTTGTGTTCATTGATTGCATAGAAACCCTTCAGTGGTATCAGAGCTAGCTTGTTTTCTTGTATTTGATTATGAACTGCTTGCATGATCTTGGCCTTGGTGTTTTTTGCGAAAATCCACCCTTGGTGGCCTTGAATGTTGACGGCTTGGCTAGGGTTTCCTAACCCTAGCCGCCATGCCCTAATGGTCCCTTCCTTGATTGCTTGATTTCTTGCCATAATAGTATGTTGTTATTTTTGGTAATAAGATCTTATAAAATAACCTGAACTTTGCTTGCCTGGCTTGTTGATTTCGAGATTCACTGGGACTTTTGTAGATAAATTAATTTGATTAATTTGGTAATATCTACATTAGATTTAATTAATTTAATTAATTGATTAATTAAAGGCAAATTAAATCTGCTTTAAGAATTAATTAAAATTTTCAAGAAAATTAGAATAATTTGAGAAAATTAGAATTTAATTAATTCTAAGATATTTTAATGAGATTAAAATATATCTTATATATATTTAAAATTAAAAGTTAATTTAATATGTATAAGAAAATTGGTTAGTCTACCGCTAGTAAGCCTCATTCACAAAACTGTCCTATAAAGAGGGTATAAGGCGACTGACTATAAAATGTTAGTCTAATGGGTATCTACTCTTACCCACCGCTCTCCTGGTCAGTCGAGTGTCGTTAGCTGAACGGGTATGATAGAACCACTAAGCCTCTTAAAAGTATAATGCTATAATTGAAAGTACTAGAACCCTAAAACAAATCCCAATCTAGTTACTTTAGGAAAATGTGAATTTGATGCTACCCCATGAAATTGCACATTGCACTTTATGAAACGTTGGTGGAGCGTGTGTGGTTTACCGGCACACCAATAGGGGTTCATAAAGAGTGGCAATGGGTGTCTCGGGTGTTATCATTGTTGATGGAGCGTGTGTGGTTTACCGACACATCAATTTGAGATGATAATGGATCCCGAGAGCACCAAGCTAATTTGCATGGTTATTCACACCCGGTTTGTGATCCTCGGCATCCCAGTCACAAACGGTGGGGCATATCCGAGATTAAACATGCTATTGAACAGTTCAATAAATCTCATAAGAAACTAGGAATTCCATTTATAATAAGATTATATTTCCGCGGTGGAATCGGCTGAATCGTCATTCGCCTACCTTTATAAAATTTGCTTATAGATTACGGCATCCCTCTTCTATGTTGCAAATTGTTATAGTTGGATCCTAGCCTTATTTTATATTGGGTTATTATAAGGACCGACAAGTATCTAATTAAACTTACCTTCTTTTATAGATGTCTTCTGCTGATCAATCCGCTCCCCAATCAAACTCCAGTGTTCCCTCAATCCTCTCACTATGTTCCAGGGTTCAATTGAACGGGACAAACTATAATGACTGGATTAGAAACATCAAGATGGCTCTGAGGTATGAGAACAAAGAGTATGTTCTCGAGACCGAGCTTGTCGATGTCGACCCCGAAACTGCTACTCCCGAGGAAATTGCCTCGTACCAAAAACATACTGATGATGCAACCAAAGTGGCCTGCATCATGATCGCCACAATGAACCCCGAATTGCAGAGAATATACGAAGACTACTGGCCCTATGAGATGCACAAGGAGCTAGCGGAAAAGTTCCGCAAGCAAGAGCGCATCGAAAGGTGCGAAGTGGTCAAGGACTTCACGAACAGCAAACCCAAAGATGGAGAGTCCATCTGCACTCATGTGCAAAGAATGCAAGGTTACGTGGAGCGGCTTAGAAAGCTTGCGATGCCTGTACCGGAACAGTTGGCCGTTGACATAGTGCTTAACTCGTTGCCGAGTTCTTATGACCAGTTCAGGCTGGCTTATCATTTGAACAACAATCAGGCTAATATGACTGAGTTGCATCGCATGCTTCGAGTAGCTGAAGACGGGATGAAGGGTAAAAGTGTACCCTCGGTTAATCAGCCCGTTCTAGCCATTGGAAGTGGCAAAGGAAAGAAAAGGAAGGGCCCTCCTAAGCAAAATTGGAGGGAAAAGGTTCAGGCCGGGTCATCCAGTAATGGCTCAAGAACCAAGACTTCCCAAATTCCTTGTGTGGCCAACCCCGATGAAGCAAACTGTTTCTACTGCAAAGAAAAGGGTCATTGGAAGAGAAGCTGCCCCAAATACTTGCAGGATGTCAAGGATGGAAAAGTAAAGCCATCGACAGCAGGTATATACACTATCTCTAAAAACTCACCATCTTCTAATTCTTGGGTCCTTGATACAGGATGTGGTTTTCACATTTGTTCTGATATGCAGGGCCTAAAGGAAAGCAGGGAGGTGGAGCACGGTAGACTGAACTTGATCATGGGCAATAGGAGATCGTCCCCTGTTACCAAGATTGGAGTTTATAGTTTAGTGCTTAGTAGTGAAGTTTGTTTAGATTTATTAGATTGTTGCTATTCGCCAGAAATGGCAAGAAATATTATTTCATTTCACGCATTATTCAGACAAGGATTTCATTTTTCTTTTGATAATAATATTGGATCTATTTCTGTTTTCAAAAATGGTATTTTGAATTTTACTGCTTATCCTTGTAATGGTGTGTATGAAACTGTGAAATGTGTTGACAATCTAGGACAAAGTGTAAATTATATTGATTCTACTAGTGACGTGGAAAAGGCATGTCTGTGGCATAGTCGGCTCGGGCACATCAGCAAGAAACGCATCGCCCAACTCCAAAAGGATGGAGTGTTGGAATCATTCGACCTCAAGTCGGATGATGTATGCGAATCTTGTCTGTTGGGCAAGATGACTAAATCACCTTTCAAAGGGTCTTTTGAAAGAGGTGAGGGTCTATTGGACATTATTCACACAGATGTGTGTGGTCCATTCAGATCAACCACAAAGGATGGCACGCGGTTCTACGTGACTTTTACCGACGATTTTAGTAGATACGGTTACATCTACTTGATCAAGCACAAGTCGGACACCTTTGAAAAGTTCAAAGAGTTTAAGAACGAAGTAGAGAATCAATTAGGCAGGAAGATAAAGATGCTCAGATCCGACAGAGGCGGAGAGTATCTAAGTATCGAGTTCCTAGACTATCTAAAGGAATGCGGAATAGTTTCGCAGTTGACACCTCCCAGGACACCACAGTTGAACGGTGTTGCAGAGAGGCGCAACCGAACCCTGTTGGACATGGTTCGTTCCATGATGAGTCGAGCTTCACTTCCCATTCACTTCTGGGGGTATGCCTTAGAGACTGCCGCCCATATCCTCAATCTTGTCCCAACTAAGAAGGTTGCGAAAACACCTCATGAGATGTGGACGGGGAAAGCTCCCTCGTTGGCACATATCAAGGTCTGGGGTTGTGAGGCTTTCGTTAGACGAGAGACTCAAGACAAACTTGCAGACAGAAGCGAAAGGTGTTTCTTCATTGGTTATCCCAAACAGTCCTTTGGATATCTATTCTACAGACCGAGCGAGGACGTGGTCTTTGTAGCTAGACGAGCAGTCTTTCGAGAGAGAGAGCTCGTATTCAAAGAGGACAGTGGGAGTACCATTGATCTGGAAGAAATTCAAGAGTCATCAGATGACGCAACCTTAGGAGAAACTAGCAACCAACATGAGGATGAAGTTCCTGTTGGACCGACAGATGTATCCTTACCTCTTAGGCGTTCTGGTAGGGTTAGCATGCCACCCGAGTTTTATGGGTTCCATATAACTTCGGATGGGGACACTTTTGTCAGTGATAGGACACTGATAAATTTGGATGAACCAGCTAACTACCAGGAAGCAGTGGCGGGCCCTGAGTCTGCCAAGTGGAAAGAGGCCATGGATAGCGAGATCAAGTCCATGTATGACAATCAAGTTTGGAACTTGGTTGACAATGTACCGGGTCGAAAGACAGTCGGGTGCAAATGGATCTTCAAGAAGAAGACTGACATGGACGGAAAGGTACACACTTTCAAGGCAAGACTGGTTGCGAAGGGTTTTACTCAAACCCCAGGGGTTGACTATGACGAGACCTTCTCACCAGTAGCTAAGATAAAGTCTATTAGGATTATGCTGGCCATAGCTGCATTTCATGACTATGAAATTTGGCAGATGGACGTCAAAACCGCTTTCCTTAATGGGAAGCTGACTGAGGATGTTTACATGAATCAGCCAGAGGGTTTTGTCGATGCAAAGTATCCTAATAAGGTGTGTAAGCTTGAGAGATCAATCTACGGATTGAAGCAAGCTTCTCGCAGCTGGAATCTTTGTTTCCATGAGAAAGTCAAAGATTTTGGTTTCTCTAGGAGCGAGGATGAGTCCTGCGTATATGTCAAGGCTAGTGGGAGTATAGTCACCTTTCTGGTGCTGTATGTCGATGACATACTGCTCATGGGAAACGATATTCCAACCTTGCAAGATGTTAAGGCTTGGCTTGGGAAATGTTTCGCCATGAAGGACCTAGGAGAGGCTGCCTATATTCTTGGGATTAGAATATTGAGAGATAGGAAGAAGAGACTGATTGGACTCAGTCAGGGTACATACTTGGATAAGGTACTAAAGAGGTTTAGTATGGAAAATTCCAAGAAGGGAGAGCTGCCCATCCAATGTAATGCAAAATTGAGTAAGACTCAAAGTCCGAGTACAGACGAGGAAATAGCTGAGATGAGTCGAGTACCATACGCTTCGGCTGTGGGATCGATCATGTACGCTATGACGTGTACTCGCCCTGACGTGGCTTTTGCTTTAAGCATGGTTAGTCGGTACCAGGGTAACCCTGGAAGGGCGCATTGGATAGCTGTGAAAAATATACTCAAGTATCTGCGAAGGACAAAGAACATGGTGTTAGTCCTCGGTGGCAGTGATACCTTGAGAGTTGAAGGATATACAGATGCCAGTTTTCAGACAGATAGAGACAGTGGTCGGTCTCAGTCGGGCTGGGTATTCCTTTTGAACGGTGGAGCAGTTACTTGGAAAAGTTCCAAGCAAGAAACAGTGGCTGATTCTACGTGCGAATCAGAGTACATAGCAGCAAGTGAAGCGTCAAAGGAAGCGGCTTGGCTGAAGAACTTTATCGGTGACCTTGGAGTAGTCCCGAGTATTCAGGAGCCCTTGGAACTGTTCTGCGATAATGAAGGTGCGGTCGCCTTGACAAAGGAACCGCGAGATCATGGAAAGTCCAGACATATCGACAGAAAGTACCACTACATCAGGCATAGGGTAGAAGAAGGTCACCTCCTTGTAAAGAGGGTATCATCGGAAGATAATCCTGCAGATCCCTTGACAAAGGCTCTGAGTAGGATTAAGCATAATCAGCATGCTAGGAGCATTGGATTAAGAGATGATATAAGTTTTAGTAATTAGATAGATTCAAAACTTGTAACAATGTATTGTATTTGACTCTTGTGATTTAATAATAGAGATTTATTATGGTTCACTACTCTTGTCAGTACTTTATCATTGTGTTTCATTTTGCATGTTTTACTTCCTGAATAATTGGATTATTCAAATATCCACAGTCGATTACACTTTAAGGGAGTAAGTGTGAAGTAAGACTGTCATGAATTGGTAATAGATTGTCTAAGGAGTTGGACATTGCAATTGGATTGCTGAACCATTCGTGAGTACTTGGAAATGGAGATTTGAGTATTGGATAAACCCGCGCTCAATGGATTGCTTCATGGATTACATCACGAGCAATGTTGAGACGATAATATCTTTTGATCTTTAAGCTAAGACATATGAGTTATGATTTATTAGACGGTTGTTCATTGATAATATGAAAACGCATCGGTAACTCGGTGTTATAAAACGTATTGTTGTGAGTAATTTGTCTGGTAAAAGACATAAGTATATGAGTCGAAGTTTATTCGTCCCTTGACCCTAACGGGAAACAGATATCTGTAGGCCTCTCGATGATTTTGAAGTTGACTAAAATGGTTGGCCAACCGGGACTAAATTGGTAGTCTAAGAGTCATATGCAAATCGGAAATCGAGGAACAGTGAATCAGACCAGATTGATTTTATCCATGTCTTGAGTCTGAAAATATCTTGTTGGACGGAGGATCATCTGATCACTTATCTTTGGACAGAACAGACTGGGTCAGAGTTCAGACAATTAAAGTCATAGACTTATCCAAGTGGGAGACTGTTGGATTAGGTGTCTAAGCCATGACTTGTAATTGAACTTTTATCTTATGATTAAAAGCAAAGTCCATTTGGGTTGCCCTCATGGGTGGAGGAAAGATAGTTCAGTAGAGAGAATAGTTGATTTATTAATCGTATAATAAATCAATAGAAAATATATATGGTTTATTAATATATTTAAGTGCTAATATATTAATTAGAAACTATATTAATTAATTGAGATTTAATCTAGAATTAATTGGATTTAATTTGGAGATTAAATTAATTAATTAAAAGGTGCAGGGACTGGTTTGGCATTTATTCAATAGTTGAATAACTGGCCAGGAAAAACCAGGGACCAAATGTGGCGCCAACTTGGAGGCTTCTCCAAGGGTTGGCGAAACCCTAATTAGGGTTTTGGTAAGCCTGGTCCAAATGGTCAAAAGCCTTGTCCAATTGGAGGCTCCTTAGGGTTTCAGGTGTAACCCTAGGAGGCTATAAAAGGAACCCCCTGGCACCTCATTTGACACGCCATCTTCTCTCTGGATTTACTCTGCTGGACTGATTCTTCCATCACCTGGGTGTGACTTTCATCTGAGGCAGGATAATTTTGCTGCTGCTTAAAAGGATCATAAGATCAAAGGTTGGTTTTTCTTGATTCTTCTTTAGAATTAAATTGTATCCTTTAGGTTCTTAGTTCTAATCTTCATAGAAGAAAACATAGATCAATATTAGGGTTGCATGTGAACCTTAGGTTATTTTGTGTTCATTGATTGCATAGAAACCCTTCAATTTTAGTATCATTAATCATTATAAGGCTATACGGAGTGGTGGCCAATGGCCAACGAATGGCCAAAGAGTTTTTTTGTGTTGGCAGCCCTTGGCCATTTTGTAGGCAGTGGTGGTCAATGGCCAAGGAAAAGAAAATGGCTGTTTTTTTTTTGCCGTTGGAGACAAAACCCATGGTTGGCATCTCGCCAACCGGATGGCGAGTGAAGATGGCGAGTGAAGATGGCAAGGGCATCGGCAGTGGAGTTAGCGACTCGCCAAGGGGCTTGGCGACCCCCTTGGCGTCCCTACTCCGCCCAACCTAAGTAACAGGAATTTACACGACTATCAAAAAGGATTTAAGATATGCTTAAAGAGGAGGTGCAATATGCAAATTCGTTTAAACTTCTTTAATTCTGAATATGACGAACAGGCCAGCCCTAAGGAAGTGTAAAGTGTGCAATCGCACTGGCCTGTGTCCTCTAGGGGGCCCGAAATAAAATTTACGTTTACTATATTACTGACAAACAGATCTGTCAGGAATTTGCGATGGATTAGTAACAAATATTTCCATTGCAAAAAAAAGCATGTCAAATGACTTATCCTTCACCAATCTCTCTCTAATTCCTTCTTAAATCCATTACTAATACCTCGTTCAATTTTGTTGCTAATCACTCACAAGAACTAGGGGAAAACCTAGACAATTTTAGAGAATTAAAATACTAAAGTATTGGTCATTAAGAAGTATGCAGGTGCATGTCTAAATGCAATACCCATCACATTGAACAAATGTGATGGGTGCCACATCAGATTTTTCTCCTATCACACTCCATCGCACAATAGAATTTATGTCTATCACATTTCATCACACCACATCATCTTTTTTAATTAAAAAATTTCAAAAATAAATTAAAACCTAATTTTTAATTTAAAAAACATTACATTAAAAATAAAAATTACATTAAAATTAAAAAACAACAACAAAAAAACTAACTTCGAAAAAAAACGACACTTCGAAAATAAACGTAAACTAGTTGTTCCTAGGGCGATATTTAGCGCATATTGAAATAAATTGACAAAACCACATCGCGGTGATTCAAGGCCCGGGTATTGCCGAGTGGTCGAGTTTAAACCGAAAGGATCATACTCACGGTTTTGATTTGAAGGTGGGGTGTTAGGATTTTGATCTATTGGAAAAAAATGTTGATGAATATATGTGTATTTGAGATAAAAAGATGGTGAATAAGTGTGTGTTTGTGGTAAAAAGAGGTGTTGTATATATATATATATATATATATATATATATATATATATATATATATATATATATATATATATATATATATATATATATATATATATATATATAGGGTCGAGATCATGAGAGAACCTAAAAAACCCTAGGAACCTAGGAACTTTTTTTATACACAATATTTTTCAAAAAAAATTGCATCCAATTTTTTTATTTAAAGCGTCTAAGAGATTTCTAAACCCTAAACCCTAAACCCTAAACTTAAACCCTAAACCCTAAACCCTAAACCCTAAACCTAAACCCTAAACCCTAAACCCTAAACCCTAAACCCTAAACCCTAAACCCTAAACCCATATGAAAAAAAATAATAATAAATGATTTTTTTTTTTTGCATCCAAGTTTTTTATTTAAAGCGTCTAAGAGATTTCTAAACCCTAAACCCTAAACCCTAAACCCTAAACCTAAACCCTAAACCCTAAACTCTAAACCCTAAACTCATATGAAAAAAAAATTAAAAAAATGATTTTTTTTTGAATTTTTTTTTTGAAATCTTCTAGACGCATCATAACAAAAATTTTGGTATATTTTTTTTTGAAAAATATTGTGTAGAAAAAAAGTTCATAAAATGGGTTCTTAGGTTCCTAGGCTTTTTTAGGTTCTCAATTGAACTTTACCCTATATATATATATATATATATATATATATATATATATATATATATATATATATATATATATATATATATATATATATATATATATATATATATATATATATATATATATATATATATATATATATATATATATATATAAGTGAAATGTGGGTAATTTAAAAAAGGTAATTTAAAAAAAAAAGTCGTTGAACGGCTCTTGCATCTGATTGGGTGTGGTCACCCGTGATATCCATCACAATGGACCACGATCACGGTCATCACGAAGGGGTGGGGGCGGTGTTCACGGACCGTGATGCGTCCCACGTTGCATCACGGCTTGTCCCGTGATAAGCATTCTGGAAGGTCTTAATTGTAGCAAAAAATCATGAAATTATGGCAAGAAATTAGGAAGTTTAAAATATTCAAATCTCATTCTACGCAAAATCAATCTATTAATTCAATTGTTATTTATATTTGTCAATGTAAACCATAAACAAATCCTCTGGCTTCTTCTGTACTCAATTATTCCAACATTCACCTCGATCAGTGCTGCTTCGAATCATACACCGCCTTCCTTTTTATCTGATGTGGGTTGACTGAAGTTTTCCATTGACGAGTATTCTCTCAATTCCCTTCTACCCCTTAATGAAACTATGACAGACCCATCCCCTTCTTATTTCATTATCTTTGTCTATTTTTACATATATATATGTATTCTTGGAAACACTTATAAAGTAGAAAAGTGGAATAATACATATATAAATGAATATATGGTTTGTGATAACATTGGAACAAATATTTGATAATTGTGATCTATTCTACTTTAGCATCATATAGGATAGAAAAGATTTGTATAATCCTGCTCCGTTTGCATTTGCAATTAATTTTTTTAATCTTTGAAATACATTTCAAAAATGTTATCTCAAAACAGAGGAAGATATGTTTTAAAATCTTGTGGTGATATAAGTGTTAGGAGATTGAGGAAGTAATGTCTTCATGGCTTCAAGTGGGCAAAATTATAAGGTATGACGTTATGCATCATATTCAACATTTTCGAGAATGCTTATGTATCACATTCATTATCATCAAGTCTAATTTGTTCAACTTTTACCTCTTTCCTATTCTTTATCTTTCTAGTGGATAGTGTTTTACTAGGGATAGTGTTTTACTAGGTCGAGTTCTGGTGGTGAAATACTATGTTCACAATACATTGGAGAGCGATATTGTTCAAATAATGGTTTATTTGGAGATCGAGATTCTTTAAAATGGGATTTTCACCCAATACATTGCTAAAACTATTTTACAATATTCCAATTATTTCAAGATTTATGGATTTTGATATGTTAGAAGTTGGTAATCGCTACAAAAAAAGGAATATGGTTGAGTTACACAACACATAAATAAGGTTATAAATATATGATCTTGCTGATTATCATATTTTATGAAACTAGGGTGGTGCTCTTCGAGCACTTAAAACTGTCGTTATTAGAATACGTGACGAGGGTTGCGCTGCGGTGTTGTTATTCCTCGTACTCTGTTGCGTCGTCATGATCTTTGACCTAAAAGGTCACGGAGGTAGGTAGGTAAAGGAAATTGTCATTGGCATTACGAAGGCACTATACGAGTAATCCTAAAGCACTGATAATATAGTCGCAATAGACGAAGAGGTATGATAATTTATAACTCAACAACCGACCAGATTACGAAGGTACACATAGTATGAAACAAGATAGGCTTTCGAGTGCAATGTCCTGCCTTTAAGCAATAATCAAACAAGAACATGCCGAAAGGCTAGAGTATTGCATTCTCAGACTATATCGCCTCTATATATACCCAAGCTTTCAAGTCGTTCGTCAAGTGTATGAGAAAAGTACTACGTATACCAGCCGATGTACTCCGAAGAAGTCGATCACTACTACTAACACACCTACGTTTTCTTAAAACTATACGGACAATAATATTACCTAAGCACATAAAATGAAAAGAAATAAGCCTTCGGACACAATTCCCTGACTTTAGGCAACAAATAAACAAGAGCATGCCACAAGACTGGGATGACTGCATTCGCTGACTATTCTATCTCCATACATGTTTAAACTTTCAAATCACTTATTAAATGGAACTGTTTTAAATTGCACTCAACGCTTAAACCATGGTCTACGATAGTCAATCCTTAACCGATAAAGCTGATCAGACTTTTCCTGGTAAAGGTTTGACATCGTACATCCTTAGTTTACTCGTGAGTTCAATTTAGTATAAACACTCAAATTACGTTGTGATACTTGTGATAACCGATGTGTATGAATACTTTTTTTTTAAGGAATACGCTAAGTATTCAAAAAGTATTTGGATGGTTACTAAACCAGAGTGTTAGCCCTTGACGGTTTATAGTTGTATTAATTCTTCGTGGAAGAATATACTTAGTTCTCTATAAACCTAGGCTCTGATACCATTCTGTCACACCCCAAAACCACGTTGGCGGAAACGTTCGGGGATGGATGACTGATTGAAGTATCACAACCATGGATATATGAACAGTATATAAACAACCAAACAATAATTGATATTGAATTGATACATAGTTTTACAAAATGATTGATTCTCACCAATTACAACATGAAATGAAAATAAACAAACGTAGTATTAAACTTCCATTTGTTCAAGACCGCTGGCTAGCGGCCTAAATGATTTCCTGAAAATACAAGTAGTTTTAAAGAGTGTCAACAATAAAGTTGGTGAGTTCATGAGTTTGAAACATTTTGATTTTGAAGTTTATTTGCTTTTGAAGTCTGTGAAACAATGATGTCGAAATAACTGATTTTAAATAAGATGATTTTGAAATAATTGATTATAAATCAAGTTGGAATGATAACATGAAATATGAGTATGATTTATATGAGATAGAGATAAATGAATAAATTTTAGTCTTTTGGATAATTGATAAATGGTAAACATAACAAATAGTCCTCACCCTTTTCGTATATATACATATACATATAAAGGATGGAGCATCTAATCAACATATACACTTAACCAAGTGCGATCAATCACCTTAGCGTCCCAAGGCGGGGTGGTCAACCCAATAGCGCTATTATTGTCCATAACGTACCTCAAGAATACGGGCATAGTTATGGAGATTAGACTAAAAATGATAATGCACTACAAATACATGTAGCGTAAACAAATGATGATTATCCAAATAATGATTCTCCATAACGTACCTCAAGAATACGGGCATAGTCATGGAGATTTAGACTAAAATGATAATGCACTACAAATACATGTAGCGTAAACAAATGATGATTATCCAAATAATGATTCTCCATAACGTACCTCAAGAATACGGGCATAGTCATGGAGATTTAGACTAAAATGATAATGCACTACAAATACATGTAGCGTAAATAAACAAATACTGAATCATGTATAAATGTTTCCAATGTCTATCAATAATGATAAAATGAGTAAGTGATTTCGGAAATCTATGAGAAACACACGATGTTCCAAAAATGTTTAAAATAGATATAATGTAGGGAGATCACTCCCTAAATGATTTAAATGATATAGAAGGGTATTAAATATAATACACCGTTCTATTCACGATACTGTAAACGAACCATGATTGAACCAACTAGTCTCAAAATGGTCAAGATTTCATGTCGAGAAATAAAAGAATGTGGTGTATAAAATAATTGCAAGTGTTTAAAATACTGATTAAACAATGTATAAATAATTGTGTATAAAATAATTGTGAGAGTTGAAATAATGATTTAACAATGTATAAATGATTAAGTATAAAATAATAAAGAGTGCTAAAATAATGATTTAACCATGTATAAACATTTGGAATCTTGAAACCATTTAAATAATGTATATTTGTTGAAAAATCGAGGAAATTGGTAACTTTGAAATAATGGAAAAATATCTGATGAGTCTTTGAAACTACGTTGTTTAATAAATCATTGAAAAGACGAAAACGTTTAATAAGTCTTGAAAAATACTAGAGCGTTCAATAAAACTTTGAAAATGCTAAAACATTTAATAAAGTTGAGAAAAATACTGAAGCTGGTAACTGACCAGTATGAGTATGAGTTTAACTGTTTTGAGACTAGTGTTCATGATTGGTTGTTTAAGTTATCGTGTTTACTTGTATTCCTCCCCTATAATTGTTAAAATAGTTAAAAATGGGGATATGAACTCACCTCGAAGGTGTAGGGATCATTTGATGAAGATGTACTAGAATACCCTATTGGCTTTCGGCTTGAAACCTAAGAATGACGAGGTTTATCGAGTTACTAGACGAATCTCGGGAAATTCGGGAGTGATTACACAAAGGTATGACGTGAAAATGGTTCCTGAATGAAGTCCTCAGCTCAAAATACGAAGAAATCGGGCTTTGGTGAAAGTTCAGAGACTAAATTTGCAAAATAATTGTTTAGGGACCAAATTTGCAAAATAATTGTTTAGGACCAAAATTGTAAAACTATTTTACCCAGGGGTAAAAATGTAACTTTGACCAAAGTTCAGGGGGTCAAAGTGTAATATTTTTAGGACTGAAAATGTAATGATTTTTGGGCCAGGGGGTCAAATTGTAAATTTGACCAAACTTCAGGGTCTAGATGGTAACTGTGAATAGTACCCGGACATCGGCTAAAGTTGGCTCGGACACCGGCTCGAGTTTCATCGGTGAAACTCATTGGCGCATTTCGTCGAACAGGTGGTGGGCATCGGCGACGACCAGGTGTTCCTCGGACACCGACTCGGACACGATCTCGGACGCGGCACGCCCCTTCCTCGGCAACGACTCACTTTTCACCGGTGAGATTCCAGGCGCGGCTCGACGAGGCATATCGTCGAGCACCTGGTGCGCGTGACGAAATCCAGAACTTCAAATCCAATTTCCCGTTGATTCCGACCACCAAATCAGGTGAGGTTTTTTCCTATGTGTTCGAAATCACGAGGAGAACAAAACTCAAGCATTAATTTCAGAAAAATTCGCAGATCAAGAGAGTGTGGTGCGTAAACTTACTGTGGCGGCTGTTTTGGCGGTGGTAGTGTTTTCCGGCGACATTTTGGAAAAACAAATTGCTGAGGGTTGATCACGAGGACGAGATGAACGCGATGGTGTTCTCGGATTTCGATTTGGAGACTTTTCATTTTTCCGGCGGCGGTCGGCGGTGTCGGTACGGCGGCGGTTTGAGAGAGAACTGGTTAATATTTTGCTGAATAATTGATTTTTGAGAAACCATATGGATGAAAACTAGTTTTTTTTATTGAGATCCTCACGAGAAATTCCCCAGCATTGGCTATCGTTGCTTAACGTTTTCGGTTATAGTCTTCACGGTATTTTGAGCGTACAAAATGCGAGTAACATGAAAATAATTTCTCGTTTATGAAATCTTCCCGATAAAGGGAATCTAACGAGTCCAAAAATCACCTCGTTTGGAGTTACGAAACTCCCGATATGATTAAATGAAGGTATAAAATTGTGTCCGAAATTGATTTGACGCAGAATCCGAAACTGAAAATTGTATATTTTGCATACGAACTCCGATTTGGATGATCTAGATATCCACGCGTTCGTATTAACGACTACATCGCTTTTTAAGTATTATTTATGCTCAAATAATACTCGAATGATTTTCCGGATTTCTTATTCGCTGTCAATATTGGACACTATTTGGATTTTTCTGAAAATTGTCTGATAAGCGTATAAATTGTACTGATAGCTTTTGGGGACCCACTAGAATAGTGTTGACTTTAAATATCGACCATAAGGTTTGACTTTGACTATAGTTGACTCGGTTGACTTTCGTTGACCGAATTTGACGGTTGTCACATCTATGGTCTGCTTCCTTCAAGGACATCCATCAATTTTGCAGGCGTACTCCTTTGTGACTGTCTCCAAATTGGGTGCGTCATCTTTCTTTTTCTTCCTCTGTGAAGAGAACCTCTAACCATTATTCGCATCTAGCTCCGGTTCGGTTATTTCATTGCTCGCTTCAGTTATTTCATTGCTTTGATCAACAGGGTTGCTTTGTACGAGACGAGACAATACTATAACAGGGTTGCTTTGTGCGAGATGAGACGAAATAATTGTTGGTTTTTTGGGTATACGAAGAAAAGGCTCCCATCCCACATTGTTAGAAGGATGAAAACTTAGGAGGTCTCCAAGCTTATAAATAAGGACTAATGCTTTGGTTTCAAAGCTTCCGGGTTTTGAATGAGGTATCGGTTTTAGAAATTGGAGTATGCTCTATGGTTGTAGCTTTGTCTGATCTTCCACATCAGAAACTAATTTTTATTAATCATATTGAAGGTGTCTCGGTACTTTGAAGGTTCGTAGAATGCTCTGTCTGATCTTCCATGTCAGAAACGAGGATTCGGCTAACCGTTTTGTGTACGATAGAATTATATACGGGCTGTAACTACGTATATATTCAAAAAAGGTTCTGTTTAGGAAATATTGGTATTTAAGCGTGACCGTTGTGACCCTCCACTCTTACATATGAATCCTTTATTGTGTGTATTGCGTATAAGAAATATTTGTATATCTCAAGGAACAATTTCATACTCTTCGTATGAGTGGAGATACAAAAAATCTCAGATCATCTGAGTGTTCTAAATAACATCGTGTCAGAACTGGAGGCTAATGGAGTGGAAACTGAAGATAAGGATAAAGCTTTAAGACTCATACTATATTCTCCATCTTCATATGAGAATATGAAGCCTATTTTGATGTATGGGAAAGAGACCTTGAAGTATGTGGATCTTACTGGTAAACTCCTGTCTAAGGAGAAACGAATGGAAACTAGCAGCTATGCTTCGATAGAAGGACGGCCATGGTATGCAGGAACGAGAAGAAGAAACACTCCCAGAAGATTCCAGTATGTTGGAAGTGTGGACAGTCTGGGCATGTCAAGAAAAATTATCCAGGTGGAGCAGCGAGTTTGGGAAAAGGCTTCGATACAGCTAACAGCATCTCTGTTGCTACTAACGGTGATGAATTATTTTGAGTTGTGGCATCCCTATGGTATGCCCGTGATACCATGGAAAGGGATGTGTTTCTGTTAGCGGGGGAACTACACATGGACATTGGATTGGCATAAATGCAAGATATGGTGAAAGTTATGTTGATGGCTGATGAACTTTCAGGTATGTCAAATGGAAGTTGCACCATAAATTTTTCAGCAGGTTTTTCAACATGTGTCGAGATGAAATTCTTAGGATGGTTTATTCTAAGTGGTGATACTTTTTATGGTGGAGTATGATAATTCTATGCTTTTAGAATTTATGATCATCAATGAAGACGATGTTCCTTTATGTAGTTGCGGTTTTCTTTCATTTATCAAAGGTGAAGATTTGTTGGTTTTTTGGCTATATGAAGAAAAGACTCCCATCCCACATTGCTAGAAGGATGAAAGCTTGGGAGGTCTACAAGCTTATAAATAATGACCAAGGCTTTGGTTTCAAAGCGTCCCAACCATTCAATACACTATAAGTGTTTGGTTATTTCTTTCTTTCTCTCTTAGGGTGGGGAAAGTATTAGTTAAAACTTTGATAGCGTAGGTATAATTTTGGGGGGGGGGGGGTATATATATATATATATATATATATATATATATATATATATATATATATATATATATATATATATATATATATATATATATATATATATATATATATATATATATATATATATATATATATATATATATATAGGAATGGTTCAAATGAGAACCACTAAAAGGTTAAGAACCGTGAGAACCGATATTCACACATTAAACATCATGATTTTTTTATTTTTTTGTTTTTTCACACTTATTTATTTTGTGAAAATACATCAAAGTTAATAAATTTCTTTATTTTTTAATACGTTTTCTAATATTCACAATATAATAAAATTTCTACTTATTAAACTATGAATACTATAACATAATTTTTATTCTTTAAAACACATCAATATTGATATCTAATAGCAAATGAAGGATAACTATATATTTTTATGTGTTTGGTAATTTTATTTTGATAAAAAAACAAGTGTTAAAAATAAAAAAATACAATATTATTAAACTTTGAATTAGTGGTTCTCACGGTTTTCAACCTTTTAGTGGTTTTCATTTGAACCCTTCCCTATATATATATATATATATATATATATATATATATATATATATATATATATATATATATATATATATATATATATATATATATATATATATATATATATATATATATATATATATATATATATATATATATATACACACACACACACACACGCAATCAAGAGAACTTAATTATGATAGAGACTTAGAAAACTTCTTTTTCTTTGAAAATTTTCAACAAAATACCGTAAGTGGCATATGTGCATATCATTTAGAAGAATCGAAAAATTGTGTGTGCAATTTTCTCAACTACTATTATTTCATGTTTTAGATAAGAAAATAATAAGAATCGATGACATTTGATCAAATGAATGAATATGTAATTAGCGATGTTGAGTGATATATTGATACTTTGAAACCAAAGCATTAGTCCTTGTTTATAAGCTTGGAGACCTCCTAAGCTTTCATCCTTTTAACAATGTGGGATGGGAGCCTTTTATTCGTATACCCAAAAAACCAACAATTATTTCGTCTCGTCTCGCACAAAGCAACCCTGTTATAGTATTGTCTCGTCTCGTACAAAGCAACCCTGTTGATCAAAGCAATGAAATAACTGAAGCGAGCAATGAAATAACCGAAGCGGAGTTGGATGCGAATAGTGGTTGGAGGTTCTCTTCCCGAAGGAAGAAAAAGAAAGATGACGCACCTAATTTGGTGACAGTCACAAAGGAGTACGCCTGCAAAATTGATGGATGTCCTTGAAGGAAGCGGAAGAAGAAGAAGAAGAAGAAGAAGAAGAAGAAGAAGAAGAAGAAGAAGAAGTAGAAGAAGAAGAATAAGAAGATATAGTTCGTACCACGTATAGAAGAAGATACAATTTATCATATAGTGGCTCTTTCTCTTTGGAGGCTCGTGGTTTTTCTCCGGTTTTGGAGTTTTCCACGTATATTCTTGTGTTCAGATTATTTTTCTATTATTGTCTTTGGGGGGTTTGTAGGGATTATTGAGACCATTTTCCCAACAATAGTATCAAAAGCCTTGACCATCGTATTAAAGAGCAGTGTCTGAGCCTCCTGAATGTTTCCTAACTGTAGTTCCACAGCAAGAAATATCAAGATGTAACAAGAACAACAAGAGTGATCTAGAACATAAATATTTCTACAAATTGAGGCGTCTAATTTAGCGACATCAGATTTAAACAGCGGCGGTTGCTGAAACCGAAACAAGATAATCATGTATAAATAACAAACGATTCATCATTGATTATACGTTTACTTACCAGATACTCGCTCCAATCGTACCCGTCATCGTGACTGGGTTCCACCGTAGCTGCAATTTATTCCGCAATTCCATGGTTATCTGTGACCGTCGCCACCGGTGCCGCAAATTGATCCGCGTGTTCATTGTTTTCAGCCATCTCAACGAGTGATTATTGAGCGAGTAAAGAATTGTATTGGGATTTTAGTGAACAGAGAATTGTACATAATTGGGGATTTTTCTATTTGATTGTGGTGAACAGAAAGTGCCTTATAAAATATCTCATGTGCAATTTGCAATGAAACCTTTTAATACTAAAGGGAGCAACCATCACATGATCACATATGATGGACACCACATCACCGCCACCTCACCATCACATTCTCATCCAATGTTTTAAAACTCGGGTTGACCTGGCCGGTTGGACCGTGAACCGGTGAAGAGAGCGGGTCAATTATGACCGGGTTTTTGCTGACTTCCGACTCGGATTGATTCGGGTGATTATCTCAAAAAAACCGGTTGGACCGGTGACCCGGAACCGGGTTGACTCGACGGTTGAAACAAAAAATTAGAATTTAGGCTTCAAAAACTTGTTTAAAGAGTTTAAGACTCAAACTTTTAAAATTAGTCTACGATTAGGTCATCAAATTAAAAACTTGACAAAATATATTTTTTAGGGTGTGCTTTCTCTCTGCCTATACCCTTATGACACCTTCGTTTCCCCATCTTAGACACCTTGCATCGACAGCTCTTTCCCCTACTGCCACTACAACTCTCTCCCCTACTCCACCTCTTCCTCGAACACTTCTCCTCTATCTTGGAATCGACGGTAATCTTTATAGCGACAACACACAACCGATCTTCATCAAAACCCTAGCTGGAGACTGGATCGCGTCTGCTTACGTGTCCGAGAATGGTGGGATAGATACAGGGGTGATGGAGACACGTGACGGAGGTGGGTGGCACAACACGCAGAAGATGGTGGCGATGGTCATACTCAGTTTATTGGCTTTCCTTCGACAAGATACGATATCTCAGGTACTCCCATGGCTCGATCTCGACTTCAACCTTCCATTTTCTGATAAACGCATCTTGCAACAGCTTGGAGTTGGGATACAAGTTGCAATTGAACCAGTTAGTACTTATACCACGAATTGCAATTAACACCAGGGCCAGGGGATACCATTTCACTTCGATACCTTCCGTTTCCAACATCGGTTCTTCAATCGTTGAAGGTTTGCTACTGAATCTACTTCTGCTCTTTAATTGTTCATTTGCTCAACACTTTACGTCTTTAATTGTTCATTCGTTTGGTACCTTAATCAGTGAATGTGACATTTAGATTAAAACTCAGCGGATTTTGCTACAGACCTGCTTAGGTATGTGTTTGCTGAATTTAGTGATTTTTCGAACTCGATTGGCCGTCGGTTGCGGGGTCTGTTGGTTCAGATGTTGCGGGGTCTGTTGGTTCAGATTCTGCCACCTCTTGCTCCGCTTTCTCTCCTCATGACACCGCTTTTATCCCTTTTACCGACTCTATATACTATTATGGATTGTCTTCTTCTTCCCCTAGCCTCTTTTCTCCCCGATCACAAACGGTTGAAAACATAACCAGTTTCTTTTTTCTATTTCTTCATTTCAAACCAACTCTGACGTCAATTTAAGGTAAATATTCCTTTATCTTGGGATTACTTTCAAGAGAAAGCTACAGAATTTTATAACAAGAATACTTACTCCCCCTGTTAATGACGAAATCTACGTTTATGGATTTCTATGCAGATTGCCGAAAGATGTGGGATCAGAAGGATTCTATTATTCCTGGTAAGTTTTCTTTCTGTAGTGATGATCCTCTTCTTCTTCCTTTATCTTATACTAACATTTACCATTGCGTAAATAGTGGTGTTTCCATTCAGCTCCCGGCCTATCCTTTCTATCGCTTGCCCTTTCTTTTGAGTCAGTTAATTTTCCTTTTCTCCTCTTTGGTCACTGAAAACCATTCTAATGATTGACGTATATTTATTTTTCTGATGTAGGAAAACAGACATACAACCCCAAATTTGGCGTCATTGATTTTTGTTTCATTTTCATTATAAAAAAGGTAATTCTTTGATCGATTTCTTGGAAACTACTTTGTTTTTCTTTTCCCCATGATTATGTGTACGGGTTTTGTTTGTGTAAAATTGACGTTTTTCTATTTTAAGTATGATAACATGCCTTCCAAATGTTCGAGTAAAGCTCTTTATAGGAAAAGAGCGAGGACAATCAAGAAGCGGGTCCACTTGAGGACTGGGTACCTCTCCGAATCCCAATTGATTTCATTAGTCATAAAAATGGGTTGTTTTGCTTTAAAAAAGGGGAGAGTTTACTGATTTCAGTTCAACCATTAGGCTTCATCGACCTTTATGTATATGGATTAATTATTTTCCATTTCTTGACTACAATTCATCTATATTAATTCTAATTTCAAAATGAGATGATGATGCAGAGGAAAATAATGAACTTAATCACTTTTTGCCACCATTACAGTATAAGATAGAGGTTAGCATTGCTCAAGACAACAAAAAGTAAGCTACTTCTTCCCTTGAATCATCAGGCGAATAGAATTATGTGATAATTTATGTAAAATGTCTAAATAACAGTGAGATTTTGAGGGTCACCAAAAGAGTGTTATTATGTGGGAGATGTCTATATCTTAAAGGTAAGTTTGGTCATTGGTAGGATAGAAATGAAAAAATGATTCAAATTATTCATTCCAATAATTTGTTTATTTTTAAGATGAAATGGAATGAAAAATTATGGTGATGCATATATCAATTTGAATCTCTACAAAATACTAGCACATCCCACTTGCCCATATTGGAAAATAACTTGATGTGAAGAAGGTTTTAGTCAACAATTCTTTCCGTCGAGGGCGTGTACAACCCATCTGTTCATGTTCCTCTTTAAGACATGCTAAAGTTGGGCTCTCTGGGTCACTCCTTTCCCATCCTATTTATGTATATCATAAACATAGATGACCGATACGTTTAATTACGCTATTCCAAGATGTTGAATTAATTTAGTTAAAAATGCCAACCATTCATCTTCTACCAGTAAATTTATCAACCAACGCCAGTTCAGTGATTGTGAAGGTAGATTTGTTTGTTCATTTTCTTGAAGTTTAATTGTTGTTTTGTGGTTATGGATATGATTTTTCATTAATTTATAATGCGTTTTGACAGTTTGAAGTTGATGTCAACAACAGGTATTGATCGACTCTAGCTTGAGTTGTATCCGGTTTAAAATGTAAAAGTTTAAAAGAGTATGATCTTAAAGGTTGTGTAGGTTCAACAAGTGAAAGACTGTTTGAAGTAAACCCAAAAAGACCTCCCGACTTCAAATTAGTCTTCCTGTACATGAACTTGAAAGTTCATATTCTGGCACTGAAAATGATCTACACGATTCGAGTTGAAAAACACCAACTATGCATTAGCAAGAACCTTTCCTGGTATAGATTTGCACATTCTTCTTCTGCATATCACTCTTATTCTTTTCTATCTACTTTAACATTTTATTGAGTGTTACTTGAGTTATTTTCTACAAATCTTGATATTATAATCTTTTCATTTTCATACACCTTTTTTGTTTAATTTAATTTTCTTGATATATCAGGCCTTGCATTCTGAAGTGGCAATATTAGTAGTTACTGTTAAGAGAATTCAAAGAAAATTTTCTGATAATTACTTAATATTTAATTTTAGAGTAAATTACAGAAATCGTTCGTATGGTACATTGTTATGTCTAAAATTATGAATCTTTAACCTTTTTCATCCTTGTGGCCCTGTTTTGTTGCAGAAATCGTCCCTAATCGATATAAAATGAATAATATACCCTTATCCCGTTATCCGATAAATTTTATTTTTTTTACTTGTCTATTGATTGTAAAATGACAAATATACCTTTATCCGATAATTTTAATTTATTGTAGATATAATTTGGTCTTCTGATGCGTTATTGCTGCCAACGAAGGGGATGGGGTTTGTTTCATGGGGACCACACTTTAAGGGTATAAATTATAATAGTCATCTTACACTGATTAGGGACGAATTCTGCAACAAATTGAAAGTCGATACCCCAAGGATGAAGAAACTTAAAATTTCTTGCAAGGGACCCAATCTATAATTTTGGATACATGATTTCTATAATTTAATCTTAATTTTATAAAATTATAATTCTATCAAGTATCAACAATCTTCCAAATTTGTCCCTTACTGCAGGATCGACTTGCTTTGCCTTTAATGCCCCTAAACCAAGAAAAAAATGCAACCGAAAAAGGTGTAGCAAATTCTCATCACAAAGATTCTAGAGCAATTGCTGCAAAAATTCAAGGTATATGCCACGTCACCTTTCCATAAACCTTTATTTACTTTCTTCAATCATCAACCTTCTCAAAAGCTTTTTTTTATTTAAGTTAACTAATTTATCCTCATCTATACAAAATATTTCATAAATTCCCCCAGCTGCTTTGTCGTTTTGGAGCAAGCATATAGTTATAAAAATAAAGGAAGATAGAAATTATCATGCATGTAGTTATAAAAATAAAAAAAAAAGATAAAAATAATTATACGATCATTGTGTCTATTTGATATTTGTTTTAAAGTTAAGAATGAAAGTTCAATAATTGGGTATCTTTTTCAAAGTACAATTCCTGAATAAGAAAAAGCATTTTATTTTGGTGCATCATCTTCAAATATAAGTTTCCAAGATGTTATCAAATTAGCTTATGTGTATTATAGCATCCTACTTTCATTTCATTCTATTACAACAAGGTACTTTGAGGTTTTTTCTTATTAAGTCCGTTCGAAAAATCTACCCAATTATGGCATTGCACTTTCATATTTTTTTCTTAACAGAGCATTGTACTTTGAATACCTTGGAAAATCTATTCAATTATAGCAGTGAAATTTGTTTCAAATTTGGATGTTATTGCAATACTTGGTTTTGTAATAGGAAAAAATGAAAGCACAATGCTATATGATGCGAACTCGGCCCCGAAGGTTGGGTCTTGGTGTTAGATCTGGATCGTGGATCTAGTGTGGTGCCGTTAGGTGATTCCCGACTCGGTTCCTAGCGGCCATCAGATAACAAAACCGTTAGAACCGCCCCAGGGCGTGAGCCCCGGGAGACGGCTCCGACGATCAAGTTAGTGTGGTGAACGATGAGAGATGATCTCTCCTGGCCAGAGAGAATCATCCTGGTGTGTAGAGATGGGTAGTGGAGGCTGATCACTTAGGGAATTAGGGTTCCCTCATGTTCTATTTATAGTGGGCAATTAGGTCAGGCCTTGGGCCAGCCCAACTCAGGCCCAACTAGCCGGCAGCACTGCCAGGCCGGCTGACAGGCAAAGCAGCCCAGCGCTGGAAGGCAGTCCACGCCGGAAAGTCCACGCTGGAAAGTCCACGCCGGAACGTCCACGCCGGAAAGTCCACGCCGGAACGTCCACGCCGGAAAGTCCACGCCGGAACGTCCACGCCGGAAAGTAGTAGGTCGGCCGGCGGACCTATACTATCAAGTCCCCTCAGTCCGATGTGATTGGTTTGCGACCGATCGCATTGGACTGGATACAGTTCTATTGGTCATACGCTGTCAAGTCCCCTAGTCCAATGTGGTTGGTTTACGACCAATCGCATTGGACTGGACATAGTAAATGTGCATCAATATTCAAAATGAACGACCAAACCTCGCCTATGGGGGCCGTAGTATTTTGTGGTAGATTTCAAGGTAGACTTGGATCTACACAACGTGAGGCTAGCTTGATAATGTTTCTTGCATCGTCGGATTATGATTCGGTCGATATGACGCAGCATAGTTATTGTCACAGCTGTGTACTGTGACGGTCATGCAACATGGAAGTGGCGTGCTAATGCCGCAAGGCGACTATGTGATGTACCAGCGAAGCTACTGTAATCATTATGTGGAGGGATTGTTGTAATGTTCCCGTTATGTCTTAGTGAAGTACCGCCAATAATCATCTACATAGCCTTCTTTTCATGAGTTTTGCGAATAGTCTCAATAATGTTTTGTATAAGCGATACCAAGCCTGTTTCCCCCAGTCTAATACGGGTAACTGATAGGTATCCGTGTCAGACTAAAGCGAATAGAGGAAAGCTGTAATAGTGTTGGCCTTATTGTTGTTTTAATGATGTCGTTGCCGCCATAGTGAGCAGTAAGGGCTGCTGTTCGGATGAATAAGGAGCAAAGTTACCCCCGGATAATGAGCAGCGAGGCCATCCGGATAATAGACAGCAAGGCTGCCTCCCGGATGATGAGTAGAGAGGCCATCCGGATAATAAGCAGCAAGGCTGCCTCCCGTATAATGAGCAGCGAGGCCATCCGGATAATAAGCAGCAAGGCTGCCTCCTGGATGATGAGCAGAGAGGCCATCCGGATAATAAGCAGCAAGGCTGCCTCCCGGATAATGAGCAGCGAGGCCATCCAGATAATAAGCAGCAAGGCTGCCTCCTGGATGATGAGCAGAGAGGCCATCCGGATAATAAGCAGCAAGGCTGCCTCCCGGATAATGAGCAGAGAGGCCATCCGAGTAATGAGTAGCAAGGCTGCCTCCCGGATAATGAGCAGAGAGGCCATCCGGGTAATGAGTAGCAAGGCTGCCTCCTGGATGATGAGCAGAGAGGTCATCCGGATAATAAGCAGCAAGGCTGCCTCCCGGATAATGAGCAGAGAGGCCATCCGGGTAATAAGGAGCAAGGCTGCCTCCTGGATGATGAGCAGAGAGGCCATCCGGATAATAAGCAGCAAGGCTGCCTCCCGGATAATGAGCAGAGAGGCCATCCGGGTAATAAGCAGCAAGGCTGCCTCCTGGATGATGAGCAGAGAGGCCATCCGGATAATAAGCAGCAAGGCTGCCTCCCGGATAATGAGCAGAGAGGCCATCCGAGTAATGAGTAGCAAGGCTGCCTCCCGGATAATGAGCAGAGAGGCCATCCGGGTAATAAGCAGCAAGGCTGCCTCCTGGATGATGAGCAGAGAGGCCATCCGGATAATAAGCAGCAAGGCTGCCTCCCGGATAATGAGCAGAGAGGCCATCCGAGTAATGAGTAGCAAGGCTGCCTCCCGGATAATGAGCAGAGAGGCCATCCGGGTAATGAGTAGCAAGGCTGCCTCCTGGATGATGAGCAGAGAGGTCATCCGGATAATAAGCAGCAAGGCTGCCTCCCGGATAATGAGTAGAGAGGCCATCCGGGTAATAAGGAGCAAGGCTGCCTCCTGGATGATGAGCAGAGAGGCCATCCGGATAATAAGCAGCAAGGCTGCCTCCCGGATAATGAGCAGAGAGGCCATCCGGGTAATAAGCAGCAAGGCTGCCTCCTGGATGATGAGCAGAGAGGCCATCCGGATAATAAGCAGCAAGGCTGCCTCCCGGATAATGAGCAGAGAGGCCATCCGGGTAATAAGTAGCAAGGCTGCCTCCTGGATGATGAGCAGAGAGGCCATCCGGATAATAAGTGTAACACCCGACTTATTAACAAAAACACTCCAAAAATTTTTATTTTTCAAACCAAATATTTTACAATAAAAACCATAAGTATGGGGTATTAGTTAACAAAATACGAGTACAAGTGTATCACGAAGTACAATACATAAATATTATACATTCTTCAAGCCGGGTCGTTACTTCAATGCTAAGTCCTCAGTCACGGACTTTGTCTTTTCCCTTGGCAGGGTCACGCTCACCTGCAGGGACATATCAATAAAACTGTGAGCTATAAAGCCCAATGAGTAATCCAATCAATAATAACATGTGTAAGAATAAAATTCTCTATACAAAGTCAAATATGTATTATCACACAATACGAAATCAAATATGGCTCACGGGTTAGCCCGCTGTTGCCGTGGCTCACGGGTTAGCCCGCTGTTGCCTAGACTCACGGGTTAGCCCGCTGTTGTCTATATAAATTTAAATCATCAAAATAAACTGTGGCTCACGGGTTAGCCCGCTGTTGCCTAGACTCACGGGTTAGCCCGCTGTTGTCTATATCACAGTTTACATAGATATATTGACTCACAGTTCCGTTCTTGTCTATAACAGACTCACGGCTTATCTGGTCTTGTCGTATATCAAATCATATATTCTGTCAAAATCTGTCCCCAAAACCATTTCCACTTGCAGCTGCTCTTTTAACAAATATCACATCGGATAACAGTGAGATTACTCACCTGAAGGTTTGCTACAACTAGCGTTTGTTGTTCCTTGTCGTGAAATGAAATCCGTAGGATTTTGTCCCGTGCCTATAATTCCATTCATTATCAAAATGATTATAGGTTAATAGCCATTCAAATTAACTCTAATACAATAGAGTTCAATATAATATCGTTATAAACAATGCCTAGTTAATAAACTTTCCGTTTACTAACTTTATATGAATTTTACTATTCACCGAGGCATTCGGATCGGTCTACAGTGCCCCCGAGGGGTCGAAAACTCAATATAAAAATTTTTCCAAACTTTTCAGACCATAACGAGCCTACGGTTTAAGTTTGAGCTAAATCGGACAAGCCAAGCAAAAGATAGCATTTAAAAGTTCCTGCCTGGCCTCTGCTTGGAGGCGCACTGCGCCTGGATAGGGGCGCACTGCGCCCAGCGCCAGTGCAGACCTCCTGTCCAGTCGCGAATTGTGCACTGTAGCTTGCTGTTTTGTCCTTTAAGTCCTTAATGTCGTTCTTAATCGTTTGGGGTTTGTTCCTAGGCTAAAACCTTACATTTTTACAAGGTTTTTAACCATCAAAACCCACTTAATCAATCATAGGAAGAATTAGGGTTCTTATTTCTAACAACCCCAAAACTTCAAATTCATCAATTATAACAACCTACTTCCATTTTGTTGAGTTAAGCTCTTACTAGCATGACTTAATGGAGGTATTACATCAATTTAAACACCCAATCATAACTGAAATTGCAGTTTTTGAGTTCTACAAAACTCATCAAGAATAACTAGCAAGAACTTGAAGAATTTACCTCCAAAACTTCCAATTCTACCCTTTGAATGCTCTAATCCAATTTCCAAGCTTCAATCTTCAAGAACCTTCAAGTTTTCTGCAGAATTTTAGCCTCTAGAACTCTCCCGTAACCCTCAAAATTCTGCACAAGTGTTTTTTTTATACCTCTAAAATTTACATTTTTGGTCCTTGAAGTTCTAAGTCTTAAACTCTTGCCACAATTTACAAACATTATGACACAAATTCAGTTTTTAATAACATTTTAAGTTCAAACTCAAAATATTATTACAAAACAAGTCCTTTTCTGTCCAAAAGACCAAATTACCCTTTTGAGGTAAAATGACCATTTTGCCCTTTTTATTATAATTATATAATAAACATGTTTTGGCGTTACAATAAGCAGCAAGGCTGCCTCCCGGATAATGAGCAGCGAGGCCATCCGGATAATAAGCAGCAAGGCTGCCTCCCGGATAATGAGCAGAGAGGCCATCCGGGTAATAAGTAGCGAGATTGCTACCGAGATAATGTTGTTATTGTAGAATAACTTTGTTGTAGTGAGATACGGCGTGAGAAGTACTTATTGATCGTCGAAGTATAAAGAAGACCATGTTTGTCTTTGTCGATCTTCACATAGAAGAGATATCGTTGGACATGTTAAGGCTTGGACTTAAAGTCGCTGAGCCTGTTAAGAACATTCGTCTATTCAGACCTTGCTAAAGGTAGGACCAGGAGTCGCTGAGCCCGCTAGGGAATATTTCACCCTTAAGGTCAATAAGACTAGGACTAGGAGTCGCTAAGTCTTCTTCGGGATGTTTCGCCCGGCTGGACCTTGCTAAGGCTAGGACCAGGAGTCACTGAGCCCGCTAAGGGATATTTCACCCTTAAGGTCGATAAGACTAGGACCAGGAGTCGCTAAGCCTTCTTCGGGATGTTTCGCCCGGCTGGACCTTGCTAAGGCTAGGACCAGGAGTCACTGAGCCCGCTAAGGGATATTTCACCCTTAAGGTCTATAAGACTAGGACCAGGAGTCGCTAAGCCTTGGATTGGGGCCGAGGGCCGCACCAATCTAGTATGAACGGGTTGGGACCAAGGGTCGCGCAACCATGGATTGGGGCACTAAGCCACGCCAATCTAATATGTAAGAGAGGTTGATGCTGCCAGCGACTCAGGGAAAAGGTTATGTCTTTTGAGCTCCATTAGAATTGTGTTTCTGCTAGCCAGCGCTTTGCGGGTCTGATCGTGAAATAGTTGCGACTTGGTTGTTTTATAAGGCCATTTAACATAATTATTGTCGAGATAGCAAGCAGCCGTGTTGCTGTCAAGAGTTGTACGATCTGGGCGGCTGTCTGGCTAAGCGGTTGGATAGCATGGCTGTTGGCCGGACAGTGTGACTGTCTGAAGCTTGGTAACATGGCTGTCTGGAGCTAGACAGCATGGTTGACAGGACTGCTGGCTGGAACTAGGTGGAAAATGCAAGCTAGAGCTAGGCAACATGGCTATTGCCTGAGGCTGAGTGGTGGCTGTCCGGCTAAGCGGTTGGGTAGTATGGCTGTTGGCCGAATAGTGTGACTTTCTGGCGCTGGAGAGCGTAGTTGTCTGGAGCTGGAAAGTATGACTGTCTGGAGCTGGAGGATGACTACTGACCGGAGATGGGCAGCGGTTGCTGCTTGAGTTTAGAGTATTAATGTCATCTCTCGAGAATACTTTATCATTATCAGCTTGTCATGTAGTTTATCTTCAAACTTAGGATAGATATAACACTTCTGTGTAGTGTTGTGTCAACCCTTCTACTCCTTTTTTTTTTTTTTTTTTTTTTTGGAAGAGGTAATGATGATTTAATGAGGATAATGAGTGTATGGGGTTAAGTATTGTACAATTGAGTATGGGTTGTTTTTTGTGTTGTTGATTCGCCCCAGGAGATGTGGAAGCTCGTATATGGAACTTTGTACATGGATTGTTACATTTCATATTTGCGTTCGATCTTTTGGTGACAAGTGTTTGGTAGCATGGCTGTTAGCTGGAGCTGGAACCGGACAGCGGGGCAATTGGCTTAAGCTGGGTAGCGGGCTAGCTGGAACTGGGCCGCGACTGTTGGGCAGCAGATGCTGGCTGGAGCTGGGCCGCGACTGCTGGCAAGCGCTGGGCCGCGACTGCCGGCAAGCGTCGAGCCACGACTGCTGGCCAGCTCCGGGCCGCGACTGCCGGCAAGCGCCAGGCAGTGACTGCCGGCTTGAGCTGGGACACGGGACTGCCCGCTTGGACAATGGCTGTCGGCTAGATCTAGGGAGCGTGGCTGCTCGCTGGAGTTGACGGCCTGGCTGCTTGCTGGAGCCTGGCGGCATGGCATCTTGTCGGAGCTGGACAACGTGGTTGTCTGTGTTGCTTTATGCGTGTTTGTACCTCATTCATTTGCACATGTCAAAAGAAGCAACATAAAAATAAGTTTTCGAGGCTCGTACTATCATATACAAAGAGTAATGAATGAGTATTTGAAGTCAAAATATATTTATAGATGAAATTTCCACACGCTGGTTGCGTATAGCATCTCTACCCCCCCCCCCCCCCTTTTTTTGGAACAATATTATTGGCATTCACACATTACAGGGGGGCTTATCATGTGTGGGAGTGTTGTAATGCATAACGGTATATTGCCGTATGACCATTGTGAGGAAAAATTATAAAATTATGTTCGGTGTTTTTGCGAAAACATAGATTTTTATTTTTGAAAAAAGGATGTGTGAAAATAGAATGAGGTGTATACCTCTTGTATTAAGTGTTGTATCGTACACCATTTTTGCTAAATGTTTACCGAGCTGTGTAAGTTGGCAAGGAGTTAAAATGGGACCGCGGCGTTTCTATCCCGTCGTTGACAAAGCGGTGATGTGGCATCGGATCATTCTGTGCTATATATAAAGGGAAGCTTCGATGTGTGGTTGGATTTAAATCGCTTCATATAGATTGTTATTGCGTTTTTGTCTTGTGCTTTATCAGTTGTACTCTGAGATGATACTGTCTTTAATCCACATGTGTCATGTTTAATGGTTCCTTGTGGATACTTCTCGGATCATATAGTTGTGGAATGTCTTCTCTTGCTTGTACGGGTACTAGGAGTGGGATATGATAGAGCACGAGAGGATGCCACATACATTCTGTGGAGCTTGGACGCGGCATCACATTTTTCCTAAAATCGCCATGGTGATTGCTTGAGCTTTCTTGAGTAGAATCGAAAGAATTGGAACATATTCATCAGGACCACATGAATCTTGGCGGTAGGACTGTAATCTTTGTGATCGTATCGTTATTGACGCTAAAATTAGGACAGTTTCAAGGATTGCATCTTCACAGTTTTGGTAAAACAATTCATTCACTGATGAACTATAGTTTGGTATTTAAGAGTAATTAAAGAGGGTCAAATTGAAAAGTAATTGAAGTTTTATTGTCCGTATCCATCGACGACTTCAATTGTTTTAATCAAGTACATTTGAACCCACTTCACGCCTGATGTAGTTGTTGAGTGATGTGTAATAGTGTAATCTCATATTCCATCCATTTTCGGTCGATGATACTGCCACCATTCACGATTCTGACCAAGAATCAATATGAATTTCGAAAGAAAGGAACCAAGATTAAAATAGAAGTCCGTTGGAAAGT
Source organism: Cichorium intybus (assembly GCA_023525715.1). NCBI lineage: Eukaryota > Viridiplantae > Streptophyta > Magnoliopsida > Asterales > Asteraceae > Cichorium > Cichorium intybus. The sequence goes on from JAKNSD010000136.1 coordinate 31,551, forward strand.
AGGAATTTGTGATAATTTATTTGGGAATAGGAGTAACGAGGTGATACAGATGGGAAAATGCAGTTTTCAAGAAAAATGTTCTTTCAGGCATTTTGTCGAACACATTTGGTGCATTACTCATCTTCAGACCTTTTCAATACTGCTTAGGGTATTATAGCTTACCAAATTTCTTCATAGCAGGTACAACCAATAAGTATTGAACCGTTTGTAACTGTCATGTGGATATCTTAATTGAAATCAAAGAATGTGTAATAAAATCGGCAACAGCCCTGTACTTGTTGTGATTCTGAAGTTGTCTTGGTTGTAGTTGGTGATTGTAGCTGACATTACATACAATTCAATTTTGACGGTAGTTTTTGAGATTGTGATACCTGGAACAGCCTATGCGATCTCAATTTATCAGTTTGATTGCCCCGGTCATCACTATTATCGATATTACCAGTCATCACTATTATCGATATTATCGCCATGGCTGTTACCTCCTTTTATCTCAATTCATTACCCCTCACTTTGGCCCGTCACTTCATTAATGTTACCACCTCTTTAACACATGTGGGATGTAACATAGTTTTGTGGGTTCTTTTGAAGACAACACAGATTCGAGACCATCTTCTCGTCATTTTTATAGGTTTGGGTCTATTGACCAAATGGTGTTGGGCGTAGACAACAAAGGCATTACAAGCCCATGAGTAAAATAGACCCACATATTACCAACTAACGATGGTATAAACAGCAACATAAATCAAAATAATGGAGATCTGAGTTGTCTAGAACATCAGTTGAGCCGCAGAAGGCCTGAAGTGGACCGTGAATCGTAGAGTAGCATAAGAATATTATTAAACTCCGGCTTGGATTATCGAACTTAGGCGGTAAGTTGCGAGCGATTTGTGGTGGTCAATTAATAAGTTGTCCAGGCATGGATGATCGCTAAGTTCAAAGTCGTCGGTAATGAATCGGAAGATGACTCATCGCGTTTTTGAATCTAACCAGCAAGTGATTTCTTCCATTGGGTCTATGAAGATGACTCATCACCGGAAACCCCCTTTTTTCTTTTTTTTTGTTAGGTTTAATTTGTAAATTTCTTGATCGGAAAAAGACGTAGACAAGGAGATGAGGGTTCATGAAGATGACTCATCCGATTTTGATGATGGATTTTTGAAATAACCACACCCCTTAGAAGCAGCACAAAACTGAATATTCCTCGAGAAAAATTGGATATGCCACTGTTCTAGAATACTAGGTCTTTGATGTTCTTAAGCTTTTGAACGAAGAAGAAGATTTTTGAAAAAATTCATAGGAAATGAAACCTTTGAAGAATACGTCAGGAAAGATTTTCGAGCAAATGGAACATCCAAAGAAACAGATTTGTAAAGATCTATGCAAGAACTCAAGTATGAAGAACAGATCTCGTGAAAGAACTTAAGTATGAAGAACAAATATGTGCAAGAACTGAAGTATGAAGAACAGATCTGTAGAGATCATTAAAGAAGATGAGGTCGAACCTCGTGCAACGATGGCTCTTTGCTCGAGGTGACACGGATGGCGCCAATGATGCGAACTCGGCACCGAAGGTCGGGTCTTGGTGTTAGATCTGGATCGTGGATCTAGTGTGGTGCCGTCAGGTGATTCCCGACTCGGTTCCTAGCTGCCATCAGAGAACAAAACCGTTAGAACCGCCCAGGGCGTGAGCCCCGGGAGACGGCTCCGACGATCAAGTTAGTGTGGTGAACGATGAGAGATGATCTCTCCTGGCCAGAGAGAATCATCCTGGTGTGTAGAGATGGGTAGTGGAGGCTGATCACTTAGGGAATTAGGGTTCCCTCATGTTCTATTTATAGTGGGCAATTAGGTCAGGTCTTGGGCCAGCCCAACTCAGGCCCAACTAGCCGGCAGCACTGCCGGGCCGGCTGACAGGCAAAGCAGCCCAGCGCTGGAAGGCAGTCCACGCCGGAAAGTCCACGCTGAAAAGTCCACGCCGGAATGTCCACGCCGGAAAGTCCACGCCGGAACGTCCACGACGGAAAGTCCACGCCGGAACGTCCACGCCTGAAAGTAGTAGGTTGGCCGGCGGACCTATACTATCACTATAATAGAACGAAACAATGACAATACGTTGCTATTTCTTGCATGTTTTTGGAATAATAATTTCCAAGATGTTGACAATTAGATTCTTGAATATGATTCCAGGGCTTGAGGTTAAAGTTGTTGCATCAGACAACTATGTAAAGCGTCATTCCGGACTTATATACTGTTATTTTGAAATCGGCTCAGGGGATGTCCCAAAGTCCGGTCAGCAGGTGTTTTTTTACTTGTACACTATTTTCTTTAGATGAAATTGCAATAATAATTTACTCTTATTTATTTTATTATTATATAGCATCTTGCTTTCATTTCTTCCTATTACATCATTCTACTTTAAAAATTCTACCTAATTATAGCAGTGTCATTTAAAATCATTTTCCACTTAGAAATGTTTGAAGTATAATGTCTTAACTTAAAGAAAATGAAAATACAATGCTATAAATTTGGTACATCTTCTAGAGTATAATGCCTTAATAAGAAAAAAACCAAAAGTACAATTTTGTGATGAAAAATAATGAAAGTAGGATGCTATAATAAACAAGTAAAAAAACTACATTGCCATTTCTTGCATTTATCCCAAGATATGCAATTCAAGATAGGCAAATTGCAGGGAATAACAATGTACATTACTTCCTCTATAAAAAAAATGGACAATTTACTATATTTTTTTAATGTGTTGAAATTTTATTTTGTAAGTGACATTTCATTATATTGGTTACAATGAATATGGACGTCGTAAATTGATACATTTTTCAAAGTATAATGAAATTTCCCCTGATAGATTGATAGATTTTTCAAAGTTTAAAAAATAAAGTTTTTTAAAAGATTTTTTTGTGTTTATATATGTCTGTAGGATGGTTGTATGTGTGTGTTTGTATTTGTATTTATGAGTATGTGTTTGTATTAGTGTATCTGTATGTGTGTATGACTTATTTGGTTTATTGTTTTTTAGTAAAAATTTACAATTTTTTTTTGTTACACCTAAATAATCTCCTCCGACCCGTGCGGAACACGGGAGAAACACTAGTTAATAGCAAGATGCAAAAAGACATGCTTGTACAAAAGAATACATGATCATATTCACATATGACTTCTATCATTGGATAACGAAAAATTTGGTTGGAAAAAGAAATTTAACTTTATTATTTGGAAAAAACGTGGAAAAAACGCAATACTTGTTTCTAGAAATTGGCTTGAAACATAACATTAGCAGTCTATAAAAAAATAATATATAGAAGATATTAATATATATATATATATATATATATATATATATATATATATATATATATATATATATATATATATATATATATATATATATATATATATATATATATATATATATAAAAGATATTGAAGCAGTGTTGTACTTGTTGAATTGATGTGTATAATGGTGAAGCACGAATATTACGTATTTTGTGTCCTCCACCCATAATATATGTAAAACAATATAATATAAATATGTTTGAAAAAATATTCTATAAAACTAACAACAAAATAAATTTGAATTACTCTCGTATTGTGACAACGGAATATAATATAAGGTTCTGTTTGGCATGCTTGCTGAAAAGCTAGCTTTTAGCTTATAAGCTAGCTTTTCAATAAGCTAGCTTCAAGTAGCTTATGAAAAGCTAGCTTATAAGCTACTTTTTAAGATACAATAAGCTATTTTAGTGGTTTTGCCAAACGCCAAAATACAATAAGCTCAAAAAATAAGGTAGCTTTTAAGCTAGCTTATGTGCGCCAAACACAGCCTAAGTATGCTTGAAAGAATAATTTGAATTATTCTCGTATAGTAACAATGGAATATTAACATTTATTTTTTATCCAATGTCTTAAAACCTGGGTTGACCTGGCCGGTCGAACCGGTTGGACCATGACCCGGTGAACACAGCTGCTCAATTATGATCGGGTTTTTGTTAATTTTCGATTCGACTTGAACTGAATGGTTTTTTGAAAAAATCAGTTAGACCCGATGACCCGGAACCGAGTTAACCCGTCGGTTGAAACAAAAAATTAGATTTTGAGCTTCAAAAACTTGGTTAAAAAATTCAATGCCCAAACTTTTAAAATTATCCACCATTGGTTCAATAAATTTAGTACAAAATTTCTATAGAAAATTGACAAAATATCCTTTTTGATATAAAAAAAATGAAATCACGTTGTGTATGTTTTATAAATATATAATTATGCTAAAAAAATATAAAATATATGAAAATTATTAAAACCAGGTTGACTCGACAGTTAAACCGGTTGATCCGTGACCCGGTCATTACACCGAATCAACTAAAAAACTGAGTTTAAATTATTGGTTTTATCTTCTTTTTCCATATCAAGTGTTATAGTATAAATGATGTTTGTCTTATGCACATGTTGTATGAACGCAATGTAGTTTTTTTTTTCAATGAATGGAGAGTCTTATTACTTCTCGTCTTGAATTGGTGGATGAGAAATGAGTATATGTTTGATGAAGGTTATGAATGCGTAGTTTAATGGCATGATATTATAGATTTATGAAATAATCAAAAGCAACAATTATTTGATACAAATAATATATAGATTATCTAACATTGATATAAAAAATAAATGCAACTTAGCAAATTCTAGGTTTTTGAGATTGCCATGATAAGCCTACTAATATATTAGGTTAGCTTATTTAACAGGAATAATTGATTATATAAGACAAATACGCTAATTTAGAATATAATATGGTCAATATGTAGACATGGATTTGCAATGTAATAAATTGTAAAAGTATAATATAACTTGATATCTAATTATAAATATATTGTGGTGATTTTAGTATCATCAATCATCATAAGTATTAGAAATTTACACGACTATCAAAAAGGATTTAAGATATGCTTAAAGAGGAGGTGCAAGATGCAAATTCGTTTAAACTACTTTAATTATAAATATGACGAATGGCGGGTCAAGGGGTGTGGCGACACCCCTTACAAGAACTAGGGGAAAACCTAAACAGAACTAAAGTACTAAAGTATTGCTTGTGAAGAAGTATGCAAGTGTATGTCTAAATGGGTCATGTAGCCCAGGTCATGCACCTATACAAGTTTCAAAATAGAACTTTTGAGAAAGTTGTTAAGTACTATGAGTAAAAGTTAATGAGAAGCAAGTAGAATTGATATGCTTACATTGATGTTTACTTTCACAACATGAATCCATATGGCATAACAACATTGTTAAGTTGCTTTTATAGGTAATAAACAAAAGGGAAAGTAGAGAGATGCATCTTTATCAAAATGCAAAAATTTATCAAATATATGTGGAGATTTTTGCTCTAGAATATACTAAGATAACAAAGAATATTGGTGTATAGGATTTGAACGTTAGAGGTTTGAATATCAAGTTAGAAAATATTTAGTTCATCAGGAGTTTGAAGAAACTAGAAGTTGTGGTTTTCATAATCAATTCATAAGAATATGTTTATTCAAACTGTTTAAACCTCAAAAGTTTTTAAATGCATATTTGAATTCTTATGGAGCTACTTAAAAGGAAACTTGAGAATGTACAAAATGATGTAACATAGACACCATTTTGTGGTGGTTGGATACAAGGAAACAGAGAGAAGCTTAGGATATTATTTATTTGAAACTTCATGACTAAACTTATATTTTATACAGTGGCGGTTCCAGTATAGAGCATGGAGGGGGCTGTGCACCGGCTCAACTTTTGCGGGCCTTTGTAAAAAAAAAAAAAAATTTCTAGTACGTGGCACCCCCTCGGAAAAAAAAAATGACACCCACTAATTAACTTAAACTTTGGATTTTGATCAATTACCCACAAAAGTGCACCCTTTTTTCTATAAGTGCACCATTTACATTCGGGAAATTTTTTTTGCACCCCCTAATGATAATTTCTGGATCCGCCACTGATTTTATATAATTATCACTTAAGGGGGAATGTTGGATTATAAAAGTGATATTATGGCAAATCTAAAGATATAATAATAATATAATTCCAAATAAAGGATTCCAAAGACATCCAGAGCATTTTAAAGCGCACTAGAAGAGCAACCTCTAAAGATAGCATTCTCTAAATATAGAGGCTTAAGAGGTTTTTTTTTTTTTTTTTTTTTTTTTTTTTTTTTTTTTTTGTAATTGTCAAGTACATGTGTCAATACTTTAGTGGTTGAGCAATAACCGATTTAATTGACCCTGGTTATAAATAAAGAAACTCTCACTTAAAACCAATACATATCTCGTAACAATATCTAATTGTTAATACGTTTGGTAATATCTCTTTGTGGAATACAATCATTTGACTGCAGTTTTACCTAAATCTCCATTTGTTTTTATTGTTTGTTTGTAATTCGTTTTAAATCCGTATTTAGTCATTAACATATGATTCTACATTCTCCTTTTTGTGCTAATCATTATACCCTTCCTCAAAGGACATGAGAACTGAATCCCCTCTCCTTTGGAAAGTGGGCAAGTTCCCGATCCATCTTGATCCATCTCTAACCACTGACACAATTCATCTCCAACCCACTGACACAAACAAACTCAACTTGTGGCTATGATATTTAACTAAAGAATCATATTACATATTGGATTAACTTATCAAAATCACTCCTAAGTCAATAAAAATTAGATTCATATATTTAGAAGAAAATTAGAGTCCAAAAATTCAAGTTAGATTAGTATCAATATATCACTCAACATCGCCAAATACATATTCATTCATTTGATCAAATGTCGTCGATTCTTATTATTTTCTTATCTAAAACATGAAATAATAGTAGTTAAGAAAATTGCACACACAATTTTTCGATTCTTCTAAATGATACGCACGTATGCCCACTTACGGTATTTTATTGAAAATTTTCAAAGAAAAAGAAGTTTTTTAGGTCCCTCTCATAATTGAGTTCTCTTGATTGTGTGTGTGTGTGTGTGTGTGTGTGTGTGTGTGTGTGTGTGTGTGTGTGTGTGTGTGTATATATATATATATATATATATATATATATATATATATATATATATATATATATATAGTGTGTATATATATATATATATATATATATATATATATATATATATATATATATATATATATATATATATATATATATATATATATATATATATATATATATATAGAGGAAAGAGTTCAAATGATAATCACTAAAAGATTGAGAACCGTGAAAACCACAAATTCAAAGTTTAATAATATTGTATATTTTATTTTTAACACTTGTTTTTTATCAAAATAAAATTACCAAACACATAAAAATAAATAATTATCCTTCCTTTGCTATTAGATATCAATATTGATGTGTCTTAAAGAAAAAAAAATTACGTTATAGTATTCACAGTTTAATAACTAAAAATTTTATTATATTGTGAATATTAGAAAACGTATTAAAAATAAACAAATTTATTAACTTTGATGTATTTTCACATAATAAACAAGTGTGAAAAAACAAAAAAATCAAAAAAAAAATCATGATTTTTAATGTGTGAACATCGGTTCTCACAGTTCTTAACCTTTTAGTGGTTCTCATTTGAACTCATTCCTATATATATATATATATATATATATATATATATATATATATATATATATATATATATATATATATATATATATATATATATATATATATATATATATATATATATATATATATATATATATATATATATATATATATATATATGAGTTCAAATGAGAACCACCAAAAAGTTAAGAACCGTGAGAACCGATATTCACACATTAAGAATCATGTTTTTTTTTTCACACTTGTTTATTATGTGAAAATACAACAAACTTAATAAATGTTTTTAATTGTTAATACATTTTACAATATTCACAATATAAAAAAATTCTAGTTATTAAACTATGAATATTATAACGTAAAATCTTTTTTCTTTAAAACACATCAATATTGATATCTAATAGCAATGGAAGGATAATTATATATTTTTATGTCTTTTAAAATTTTATTTTGATAAAAAACAACTGTTAAAAAAAATACAACATTATTAAACTGTGAATTAATGGTTCTCACGGTTCTCAACCTTTTATTGGTTTCATTTGAACCTTTTGCTATATATATATATATATATATATATAAATATATATATATATATATATATATATATATATATATATATATATATATATATATATATATATATATATTATATATATATATATATATATATATATATATATATATATATATATATATATATATATATATATATATATATATATATATATATATATATATATATATATATATATATATGAAAAGGTTCAAATAATAACCACTAAAAGGTTAAGAACAGTGAGAAGTCGATATTCATACATTAAGAAACAAGTTTTTTTTTTCGTTTTTTTTGCTTTTTCACACTTGTTTATTATGTGAAAATGCATTAACCTTAATAAAATTTATTATTTTTAATACGTTTTACAATATTCACTATATATATATATATATATATATATATATATATATATATATATATATATATATATACACACACACACACTAGTTGCAAGACCGTGTATTACACGGGATGATACAAAAAAAACTTATTAATTATGAATATCTAAACATTAATAATTTTACATAACAAATTTGTTTGTGTATCGTGACATCTTGCTTTTGATTTTTACTATTACGACTTTGTATTTTGATAAATATAATTAATTATGAGAATGCCACCGGTACTAAAATCAAATTCACTATTATGATTGGAATCGTTCTTCAAAATATTATGACGTTAATTGCCTCTCTATTGTCTCCCAAATCATTCTACACATTAAAAATAAGATGATATTAAAAAACAATTACTTTTGAAATTGAATGATAACAATTAATTTTAAAATTGAATGATAATTAAACCGATCATTAACGAGTTATAAACGTTTCAAATCAATTAGTTTTTTTTTTTAATTTAAAATTCTATTAAAATGACATGTGGCAAATTCAATAAACAGATGACATGTGGCTTTAAGTTACTTATTTATTAGGATATATATATATATATATATATATATATATATATATATATATATATATATATATATATATATATATATATATATATATATATATATATATATATATATATATATATATATATATATATATATATATATATATATATATATATATATATATATATATATATATATATAAAATGACACTTTTGGTCTCTGAAGTTTTAATT
>JAKNSD010000136.1:40857-72163 GCA_023525715.1 Cichorium intybus
ATGGAATTTATAAGCATAGTTTTTATAGTCACTGTCTTCTAATAATCCTAGCTAGTGTCCCTTCTTTGAATATGTTGTTGGATTAGGTGTCTAAGCCATGACTAATAATTTGTATTTACATAATTAATAGAAGCAAAGTCCATTTGGGTTGCCCTCATAGCTGGAGGTTTGGTAGAAAGTTCGGTAGAGAGAAAGGTTGGTTTATTATGGGATTAATAAATCAATAGAAATAAAAGATATGGTTTGTTAATATATTAAAGTGATAATATATTAATTAGAAACTATATTGATTGATTAATAATTAATCAGGAATTAATTAGATTAATTTCTGTGGCATTAATTAGATTAATCAGGAAGCCAGGGATTAAAGTCGTACAAATTCAATAGTTGAATTGCGGCGCGCGGCGCGCCAATGTATAGGCCGCGGCGTGCGTACGTATAATCCGGAAAATGGCTGACGGCTAGGGTTTCTTGTTTCCCTATAAATAGGGAACCCTAGACCTCATTATAAGTGCTCATTATATAATTCTCTCTAGAATTTTCGTCCACCCTCTGGCTCCCTGGGTGTGATCTCATTTGAGGCAGGACACTTGTGCTGCTTAGCTTCAAGATTAAAACAAAAGGTTAGTTTTTTCTGATTTATTCTTTTAGTTAATTTTTGTTTGGCCTTTACGAATTAGTTACATGTTCAAAGTAAGAAAACATAGATCTTTTCTAGGTTGCATGTGAACTTAGGTTATTTAGTTCATGGTTGCGGAAAACCTTTCAGTGGTATCAGAGCAAATGGTTGTTTTCTTATTGAATGGCTGTAATAGTTTTCCTAATTAGGGTTTATTGTTTATAAATCTTTTGGGCCTGATTTCGATTTTGGGGTTTAGGGTTTTTGAAACCCTAGCCCCTTCCCCCTTCTTTTTCGATTTTCGTGGTTAGGGTTTTAGGAGGTTTTCTATTTTTGGTAACTTTAATTGGTTAATTAAATGGATAACCTTAAACCCAGTTTGTTTGAATTCGATAATTAGGGGTTTAAGATAGGTTTAAATTGATTTGATTAATTTGGAAAAACCTATCTACATTTGAATTAATTTAATTAATTGTTTAATTAAAAGATAATTCAAGGGATTTAATTTAATTTTGATTTAATGGTTAAATTTCGAAAATTAAAGGATAAATCCTAAAATATTTTAAAAAGTTTAAAATATCTAGATTTAATTAATTTAATTAATAGTTTAATTAAAAGATAAATTAAATCAAATTAAAGGTTTAATTTAATTTGAAATTTAATAGTTAAATTTCAGGAAATTAAAAGATAAACCAGGAATATTTTAAAAGATTTAAAATACATCTTATATATATTATTAAAGGTTAATACTATATGTATAAGATAAATTGGTTAGTCAAATCATTAGTAGGCCTCATTCACGAAGCTGGTCTATAAAGTGAGTATAAGGAGACTGCCTATAAAATGGCAGTCTAATGGGTGTTCACTCTCACCCACCGCTCGCCTGATCAGTGGAGGGTCGTTAGCTGAACAATTTTGATAGGACCGCTTAATCATTAAAAGTATAATGATCAAAGTACTAGAACCCGTACAAGAATTCCCAATCTAGTTACTTTAGAAAAAATGTGAATTTGATGCTAACCCAGGAAATTGCACATTGCACTTTATGAAACGTTGGTGGAGCGTGTGTGGGTTACCGACACACCAATGGGGGTTCATAAAGAGTGGCAATGGGTTTCTCGGGTGTTATCATTGTTGATGGAGCATGTGTGGTTAACCGGCACATCAATTTGAGATGGTAATTGACCCCGAGAGTACCGAGCTAATTTGCATGGTTATTCACACCCGGTTTGTGATCCTCGGCATCCCAATCACAAACGGTGGGGCATATCCGAGATTAAACATGCCATTGAACAGTTCAATGAATCTCACAGATCTAGGAATTTCATAAGACTGAAATTGATAAAAGTTATCTACCTTAATGACCACTGTGTTGTGACTACGGCATCCCTCTTCATAGCATAGTTGGGGTATTTTGGATCCTAGCCTTGTTAAATAATATATATTGGGTAATTATTTAAAAGGATTAATTAAACGAATAAATTCAAATTTTATATATGTCTGAAGAAAAATGTCATTCTCCTCCTTCTCCTCCTTCACCCATTTCTAAGAGCTTAGAAAGCACCTGTTTAGTATGATAAGGCTGACTGGCCTGAACTATGTGATATGGTTTTGCAATTAGAGAATAGTTCTTAGTTTTGCTGGCGAACCATATCCGACTGAGTGTCCGCTCCCAAACATGGCATCACACAGCAGCTTGTGATGAGCATGACTCCTTGACTATTGAGTCCAAGGAAGTTCGTTGCCTTATGCTATTGATCATTAACCCCGAGTTCCGCAGGGATTTAGAATTCTTGGGGTCTGATAAGTTAGCACAGCTAGTTCAGGAAAGGTTCCGTGAACTGGTTGAATAAAGGGAACGAACTAGGATCTTCAAAGAGCTTGAAGTTGCAAGCTAGAAGGAAGTAGCACCAGTTTGCGTGTTTCCGAGATTGAGGGATACATGGGCAAACAGTATAAAACTAGTTTCCCTTTGTGATCGGGAGTTAAGCATTAGCTCAACTCGCTGATCTGTTCATCCAGATGAACAGAAAGGGTAACCGGATAAGACAATCGTGGAAGTGCATTCAATGTCGACTCTGTATGAATCGTTCATGGAGAAGCATAGTTCCATTAATTCAGCTGCTTCAGGATTGAGTCCAGTATTAAGGTGCATCAAGAAATGATCCAGATCGTCTGGACCGATTGTTCGATGTTTCAAACTGGGAATCCACAAGGTGGGACACAATCACGGAAAGATTGGAAAAATGCTCCAAAGCCAAACCGTTTGGAAAACTCATAAATATCTTAGAATTCAAAACACCTAATCCTCATTTCCTTGATACAGGATGTGTTTCACACATTTGCTCTGTATGCACGAACTCTGGAGGATGCGGGATGGTGTCGCACAGGAGCATATTCGGATTGGATCTGGAGCTCGTGCGGTTTTTGAGTTAAGCTAGATATTTGTTCTTGTTATTAGTTTATAGATACATTCGACATGGATTCGCATAGTACATTGTTCTGAGGATAATTCTGGTTTAATGAAATATTTTTGGAAACATGATTGTTTTAATTGTCCTCGAAATGTTGTGTGAATGTGTTGATGACGTAAATGGTAATAACTTGAATGTTGATACATCCAATGGGATTGGATTTGTAAATTGTGTTCTTTATGATTGTTAAAGTGAATTTTATGAGAATCACTTCAACCAAAGGTCCAGTTGGACAGGACTTTGGAATCATTTGACTTAGAGTCACATGATGAATTGAGTGCTTAATAAATTTAATTGTTGCAAGAAATGAATCGCCCAAAGATCCAATGGATAGGATTTTGGAATCAGTTGACTTGGAGTCAGGTGATGATTGCATGTCTTGAACAATATTAACAAAGTCATAAATTTACATGGAACTGTAAAGGTATTAAGTTTTTGAGCAACAGACACATAAGTTACTGTGTATTGCTCGAATCTTCGAACAGAACACGATTAGTTATGCTTCATGATATTTGCCAAATGGTTTGACAAATATGGCTTCGTTTATCGGAATAAGCGATTGATTGGAACCTTGAAGTGTTCAAAGATTTCAAAGGAAGCATAAGATCAACAGAACTTGAGTAACAACATAGACTGAGAAAATGTTTCACAGTTTATCCTCTTTCAAGAATACTAATGGTTATAATGTGTCTTAGGGAAGATGATGGAGCATTGATCGAAATAGTTTTGATCCTCGGTGTATAAGATACACTGGATACATTTCCGACTAATATTTCAATGAATTGAATATTCAACCAGTCAGACCGCAGAAACCATATTCCGACCACATCTTAGACTAAGTAGGTTATGTTGACACTGTCTGAAATGTAAAGCTGGGATCATCCCACTAGTACATAGAAAGTTCAGGGTCATGTAGCATTTGTCTGAATCTCATGACAAGCCTGAAACTAATCAGCAATGTCGTTTCATTGGCCACTCCGGTTATCCTTTGAAAGAAGAGTACTTTTAGAAAGAACTCAAGTTCTAAGGAAACAGTGGGAGTAAGAATAATTCTGAATGAGTTCAGGGATTAGCCAAGTGAAAGAACCTTTAGTCACCACTGGGACTTGACCAGGAATTGGATTCCTGTTAAACCTGACATACCCTCTCTTCGCTTGACCAGTAGTTATTGTCACTTTCATAAGGAGTTATGATTTGGGTGATATACCGGGTAGTGGTAAAACACTAAAGATGGTACGGATAAGTAATCCGACTGCTGGAAGCATTGGTGAGCCCAGTTGATGCCAAATAAGAGAACCTTACCGCGAGACACAGTCTATGTGATAGTTTGATTGATCTTTACAACTGGTCTAGGAACCAGTGGGAGTAATTGAATCATCAAAAGAAGGGAACATAGAAATGTACTTACAAAACATCTGGTTGAATGAGTCATCACTTGGAGTCAAGCAATTGATTCTGAGAGAAGCACTCTCAATAGAAGATGTAATCCGAGAGGATTCTGCGTGGCATAGTGTGAGTCGTTAGTGGAGCGTGTGTGGTTTACCGGCACACTAATAGGGACTCACATAGAGCATGCCATTACAAAAGGTACATGGCCCCGAGATTCGTCCCATGGGCATCTCGCAAGAAAGGATATTCGGATTCTCAAAATAGGCCAAAAGGTTTGGATTTTGTGAATAGCCTGAAAGATTTCCTTTAATATGTCGGAAAGGTTTCACTACAAATAAAATGACATTTAGTGGCATAGAAAATGTGCCACTAAAATTCGAAAAAGTGCCACTAAAACCCTCCTAGACAATCAGCGGCACAAAAAAAGTGCCACTAAAAGCGCTGCCACTAAAGGCCTTTAATGGCACTTTTTAGTTGTGCCGCTGCATCCTTATAGAGTTTTAGTGGCAGTTTTCCATTATGCCACTATAGCACTTTGGAGTTTTAGTGGCACCATTTTTATGCTACTATTTAATTATTAAAATAAATATTGTTTTCATGCTTTTAATGACATTTTTTTAATACAAAAAAGTTATATTAAAAATTAGGTATGTTTTTTTTTAAATTTAAATGGAACAAAATTAGTAATACAACAAATAAGATAATAAATAGAAACATACTATCATTACTTCACAATATTTAAAATACAAATGAGTCACTTATTTGCAGTATGTAAACTACAAATGAGTCACTTATTCACAATATTTAAAACACAAATGAATGATTCCAGTATTACTTTTATCAACGAGTGTTCTCTAGAAACCTACAACCACAAAGTACATATATTTTAATATCATTTATCCAGATAGTACTTAACGGGAAAAAATACGGCATCTATGTAATGTAGCAATCAATATACATCCGTTTATTTTGAAATAAAAATAAGGGTACCTGATATGCAGCAATTGGCAATGGAGAGTTATCTCGGAGCAACCTTATGACATCCAAGTAAAGACAGATATAAAGAATATAAATAGTGAATATTTCTTAGAAAATTTTTAAGCTATGTATAGCTCGTCTTTTACTTGTTTTTTAGCAACCTGACAATATAGAAAGAACATAGGTGTTATGTTATTGGGTAATAAACATAAAAATAAAATTTACTAGAAAACTTACCATCTATGTATAACTATTAGATACCCACATTCATTACTACACGCATACATAGCATACACAATAGCAGACACTCTGCTTTTGTCTCCTTGCTCCTTCTAGTGTATCATCCGACAGCAATGAAAGTTAATTAACATAGATGACAACCAGTGATTATCCTAACAGCATTTCATGTAGCTTATTAGTGACCAATATAAATATTTTCAAATAATAACGATACTGATTGGTTCCAAAAATAAAATTAAACCTCATGTTTTCCTTTAGTCAAACAATTGCATCGTTTTTCTTTCAATCCTCTCTAATCTCAACACAAACAACCCTATCATTTAACCTGAAAGTGAAAAAAATATGTTCTTATCAGGTATAAGAGATTGGTCACCAAAATACACTTTCAAATAATAACATATTATATTGATTTTAACATAAAACTGAACAGCATATTTATAGGAAAAAAAAATACTAAACCTCATATTTACCTGTAGTCATACAATTGACTCCTTTTTCTTTTAATTCTCTATGGTCTCACCATAAATCCCATCACTTAACCTGAATATGGAAAAAATGTGTTCTTAAATAAGAAGGGTACTTTCATCTTTGAACATTTATTCATAAAACAAAGGTCAACTATAGTAAAAACAAACCACATAATATCCAAGAATAATATATTTTCATTTTTTCTTTGCCGGCACTAAGATAGCCAATAACAAACCACATATCAAAGTAAAAGAATATCCAACAACATTGTATTAATCCTATAATCCAGAAAAAGATAAAAGGTTTCACAGAAGAGCAAACTGTATTAAGTATTTAATTATTCAACATCCCAGTAATCAATCTTCACCAAGAACAGACTTCAAAAAGATAAAATGAAAATGACAATAACGTTACTTCACATATTTACAAGGTAATATATTAGAATCAGATAACATAAGATAAAACATATATGTTTGTTAAATTTTATGAAGTGAAACGGGATTTTCAGTATGTACCTCGAAACCGGTGGATTTTGTTGATGAAATCGATGTTAGTAAACACATAATTTGCATATAAATTTAATTTTATTTCTAGAGCTCAAGAAGATCAAGAAAAAAAATACCTACAACCTAACACAAAAATATTTCACTCAGGCATTTTGTCGAACACATAATTTGCATATAAACCCACCATATAAGGCTTCATTCCCCTTGAACAATTACACACACTCAATCGATTGTTGGACAATAAAGATAACATATTACAGAACAAATTGCATACCTTTGATTAATACTAGTTTGAGTTTTGACACCAGTTTCGCAGCAATCGACAAGCTAGGAGAAAGCCCAAACTTTAATTGCCAATTAGATAGGACGTAGTCCACATCCCCGTTTCTAATACCACCACCATCTCGCTAAATTAGTTCCAGATTTTAAGAAAGAGAATTAGTGGGTGATTGGATTTGAGTCATACCTGGCTGAAAAACGAGACAAAGAGATGGCTGCGTCTCATCCTTTGATGCAATCACTGTTTCAGTCTGATGGTAGGTATGTGTCACCGCCGATAAGCGTTTGTCGGTTCGAATTGGGGTTGTGTCTTGGCTCTAAGATGGTGACCACTAGTCCGATGTGGGGCGTGTCAAATTCCTTGGGTCGTTTTGTAAAGAGAAAATTGTTTTGAAATATATGGTGGGAATGTGAATTTGACATAGCGGGAATGAAACTTAAACTGAGCGGGAATGAAATTTTGGGTGGATTGACGCTGAACTTTTAGCGGAGAGACTGATACAGTGTCAAAATGAAGAAAGTGCCACTAAAAACATAATTTAGTGGCACAAACAAAATTATGCCACTAAATTTTTATGCCACTAAATGTAATTTTTTTTGTAGTGTTTGGATTTCGGTTTCGCAAAATGTGTCATAAGTTCTGGATTTTGTGAATAGTCTGAAAGAGTCATATAACGGTGTCAAAGCCAGTGGAAGTATCGTTGTTATCTGCTATCATTGTATGTGGGTTACATACTGGTTCTAGGAAACCTCTCTTATCATTACAAAGTGTAATGACTTGGTGTTAAGAAACGGTTCGCTATGAAAGACTTTAAGAGATACAACATACTCAGGTGGTTGTGAACATCTATTAGATAGATCAGAATTCTGCCAATATGATCTTGATGAGATTCAAGATGCATAACCCCAGGAATGGAGTTTCCTGTCATTGCAAAGTGTAATGAATTGGCATGAAAGAAACAAAGAAGGTGCAGCATGCTCACGTAGTTCATAGACATCTATCAGATAGATGAGACTGACAGTATTAACTTAGCCGTTGAGAATATGATCTTGATGGGATTCAAGATGCATAAGAAAGAGTCCCTGAAAGGAAATGGTTTCCATAAATCATGACACAAGGATTATTGGTAATCTTAGGATTCCGAAAGGGCTTGGAATGAGATTACATCAGGTTCCTCGAGCCTCTTGGACAAATCAGAAGTGTTATGAACATATCCTGATGACTTAATGCTTAGAGCATTGTAAGTTGGATTCAGGATATTGCCTGGCTGAGAATATTGAATGGATTTTTGAACAGACGTGAGAAATCATTGGGAAATGATTAGGGTGATTGATTTGAAAGGGTTTTCAAATCGGTAATTGTTTACACCAGAGCTGAAGGGTTTTCTAGCAAACAATGAACACAAAAATCCTATGGTTCACATGCAACCCTAGAAAAATCTATGTTTTCTTCTATGAAGATAATAAACTAAAACCTAAAGGCCAACAATAATTTCTAAAGATCAAAACAAGAATTACTAACCTTTTGATCTTGTTCTTGAAGCTAGCAGCAAAAGTATCCTGCCTCAAATGAAAGTCATACCCACAGCAATGGAGAAGACAGTTCAGCAGAGTTTATCTGGTTGAAAGTGGCACAGGTTTTAGGGTGGCCAGGTGCCTCCTTTTATAGCCTCCAAGGGTTACAGCTAAAACCCTAAGGAGCCTCCAAGTGGGCAAGCCTGCAAACCAATTGGACCAAGCCTTTTTCTAAACCCTAATTAGGGTTTCGCCATTTTGAGGAACCCTCCTCAATTGGCGCCATTTATGGCCCCTGTCCACTGGCCAGCCTTTTATTCAACTATTGAATAATTACAAAACCAGTCCCTGCACTTTTAATTAATTAATTTAATCACTAAATTAAATCCAATTAATTCTAGATTAAATCTCAATTAATTATTATAGTTTCTAATTAATATATTAACACTTAAATATATTAATAAACCATTAAATTAATTCTATTGATTTATTACACAATTAATAAATCAACCTTTAACTCTACTGAACTCTATCTTGACCTCCAGCTATGAGGGCAACCCAAATGGACTTTGCTTCAATTAACAAGATAAATATAAATATAAAGTCATGGCTTAGACACCTAATCCAACAGTCTCCCACTTGGATAAGTCTATGACTTTAATTTATCTTCTGATTAATAAAAAATCTGCAGCTTCCTAGAAACTGCTGCCGAACTCTGACCCAGTCAGTTCTGTCCATAGATAAGTGATCATATGATCCTTCGTCCAACAAGATATTTCCAGACACGAGACATGGATTGAGATCAATCTCTGTCCGATACTCTGTTTCCCGATTTCGAATTCTGCTTATGACTTTCGGACTTCTAATTGAACACATCAATTTAGTCCAGACTGGCCAGCACTTTAGTCAACTTTAAAATCATCGAGCGGCCTACAGATATCTGTTTCCCATCAGGGTCAAGGAACGAATAAGCTTTGACTCATATGGTTGTGTCTTTTACTTATCAAATCGTACACAACATGCGTTTTGTAACATCGAGTTACCGATGCGTTTTCGCATTATCAATGCGCAACCGACTTGTAAATTTCAACTCATATGTCTCCGCTTCAAGATCATACGATGTTATCGTCTCAATATTGCTTGTGATGTAATCCATGAAGCAATCTATTAAGCGCGGGTTTATCCAATACTCAAATCTCTATTTCTAAGTACTCATGAACGTTGTAGCAGTCTTACTGCAATGTCTAACTCCTTAGACAATCTACAAACCAATTCACGACAGTCTTTGTTCATACTTACTCCCGAAAAGTATGAGCGACTGTGGACTTTTGAATAATCAAATTATTCGGGAAGTGAAACATGCAAAATTGAAACTTAAAATCTGACTGGTGGCTACTATTGCCTAATTACCAAGTCTCCACAAGGTAATCACCAAGTCGGATTTTACATAAACTATTATCGGTTTCTAGATTCCTTTTAAACTATTTAATTCGTGTTATGTATCTATGTCTAGTTGACCTTTCACTCTTTCTATGTATTCAAATGTTACACATTTATACACTTTATCCGCTCGGATATCCTTCCGATGATATTTCAATTTTTGGTCATACCGTCATTCTCACTAATAACTCCATTCTTATGTACTGTGACTTTCCATGGTTCTCGGGATCTTTAGTCCACATGACTGCACCCTAAGACTATTTCAAGGTGTTACGATGTGCCGGTGAGCCACACGCGCTCCATCGGAATGCCAACGAAATTCTTTAACCATTAAGTCCTTATTTGAAAAACTCTTTTCAAATTGTTATCAACATTCACCTCTAATCATTTTCCAATGATTTCTCATGTATGTACAAAATCCATTAAGTATTCCCAGCCAGGTCATATCCTGAATCTGACTCACTATGCTCTAAGCATTAAGTCATCAAGACATGTTCATGACACTTCTGATCTATCCAAGAAACTTGTTGGATACGATCTAGTCCTATTCCAAACCCTTTTGGAATCTTAGGATTACTTATAATCCTTGTGTCACGACTTTTAATAACTATATCCTTTCGGAGACTTTTTCTCATGCATCTTGAATCTTATCAAGATCATGCTTATTATGGCCAGGTCTACACTGATGACGACATCTATCTGATATATGTCAATGGATTATGTGAGTATGTTGCACCTTTTATATCTCTCATGCCAAATCATCACACTCTGCAATGACAGGAAACTATTTCCTAGGGCAATGCATCTTGAGTCTCATCAAGATCATTTTGGCAGATTTTCGATCTATCTCATAGACGTTTATAACCACCCGAGCATACCGTATCTTTATTAAGTTTTTCACAGCGATCCGTCTCTTAACACCAACTCGTTACACTTTGTAATGAAAAGAGACGTTTCCTAGAAACAATATGTAACACACATATGGAGATAGATAACAGCAACACTCCCACTGGCTTTGACACGGTTATGGACTATTCACAAAATCCAGAGCTTTTGGCACATTTTGAGAATCCAAACCTTTCTGACATCTTAATGGGAATCTTTCAGACCTATCTCAAAATCCAATCCTTTGAGAATCTGAATATCCTTTCTTGCGAGATGCCCATGGGGTAATCCCGGGCCCATGTACCTTTATACGGGCATATTCTTTGTGAGTCCCTATTAGTGTGCCGGTGAACCACACGCGCTCCACTAACGACTTACAATATGCAGTATCCTTTCGGATTTCATCTTCTATTGAGAGTGCTTCTCTCGGAGTCAATTACTTGACTCTGAGTATCGTCTCACTCAACCAGATGTTCTGAAGGTACGTTTCTGTCCATGCTGCTTTCTTTTGATGATTACTCCCACTGGTTTTAAGACCAGTTGTAAAATCAATCAAACTGTCACATGGACTGTATCTCGTCCTAAAGTTCTCTTAATTGGCAGCAACCGGGCTCACCGATGCTTCCAAGTAGTCGGATTGAAAATCCGTACCAACTATAGTGTTTTACCACTAATCGGTATGTCACCCTGATCATAACTACTTATGACGGTGATTAATACTACTGGTCAAGAGAAGGTAATATCAGAATTTTAAAAACGAAAAATCTGATTTAAGCCTAGTGATGACTAAAGGTTGTTTCACTTGGCTAATCCTGAACTTATTCAGGACTGTCCCAAACTCCCACTGTTTCCTTAGAAACTGAGTTCTTTCTAAAAGAGCTTTTTCTCTTCCAGTTACAGCAGGATAGCCAATGAAATGACATTTCTGATTAGGTTCAGGCCAGTCATGAGGTTCGGACGAACACTACAAGACCCTGGACCTTTGATGTACAAGTGGGACAATCCCAGCTTTACATTTCAGACAGTGTCTGCAAAACCTACTTAGTCGAAGATGTGGTTGGAATATGGTCTGACTGGTTTAATATTCAATGTATCGGAACCTAATTTGCAATGTATCTCATACATTGAGGATCAAACTATTTCGACCAACGCTCCATCATTTTCCCTAAGACACATTATAACTATAAATGTTCTTGGAAGGAAATAAACTGTGAAACATTTTCCCAGTTTATGTTGTCACTCAGGTTCTGTGGGTCTTGCACTTCCTTTGAAGTCCTTGAACTGTTCAAAGATTCAATCCAATCGCTTATTCTGATAAGCAAGGTCATATTCGTCATACCGACTGAAAAATATTGTGAAGTACAAACAATTGTGTTCTATTCAGAGATTCAAGCAATACACAGCAACTGATGTGTTCGTTGCTTCTAATCTTAATCCCCTTTACATCTCTATGTAAACTTATGACTTTGTTAATTCTGTTCAAGATTTGCGATCTTCAGTTGACTCTAAGTCAACTGATTCCAAAATCCTATCCTTTGGATCTTTGGGTGATTCATCTCTTGCCACATGTGCTTTATAAAGAACTTAATCATCATCTGACTCTAAGTCCTGGACTTTTGATTGAATTGATTCTTATAATATTCATCTTAACAATCATAAGGGACACAATTCCTAAGATCCAAACACTTTGGATGTATCAACATTCAAGTTATTACTAATCATGCATTCAACACAATCATACAACATTTCAAGGATATTTCAAACAACATGTGTTAAAAGAAAATTGACAATTTTATTAAAACAAAATCCTTGAACAATGTATTATATGATAGACAATGTCATACGCATCTGAGAAGCTAATAACAATATTTCAATATCTAACTAAACTTCAAAACTGCATGAGCCGGAAATCCAATCCATATGTGCTCCTATGCGCCAATGTCCCGTACCCTACTGATTCCCTACATACAAACCAAAATGTGACTATCACATTATGCATCAAGGAATTATGGAACAGGAGTTTTGAGGTTTTAGATATACCTGAGCTTTCAAAAGATTTTGACTTTGGAGCGTCTTTCAATCTTTTCGCGACTGTATCCGATTCTGTGGATTCCAAGCTTAAGATATATCCAGACGATCTGGGTCGTTTCTTGCTGTGTCTTTCCACTGGACTTAATCCAGAAGTAGCTGAACCATTAGAGCTATGCCTGTCCAAGAGTGACTAGTATAAAGTCAACAGTGGACGCATTTCCATTAAGGTCTTTTTCTGGTCTTCCTTTCTATACGTCTGAATGAACAGATCGTACTTACCAGTCAGTGAAGCGAGTATAGTGTTAACACTCGACTCCTGACTCATGGAATAACCAAGTTTGTACAATTCGCCTATGTACGCTTCAATCTGAAGAACATGCGAATCGATGCTACTTCCTTCTTTTAACTTACACTCTGCAAGTCCTTTGAAGATCCTAGCTCGTTCCTCTTCGACCGGTTTTCGGAACATTTCCACAACCGATTGCATTAACTCATATGGCCCCAAGGATTCAAAATCCTTGCGGAACTCGGGGTCAATGGTCAATAGCACGAGGTCACGAATCTTTTCGGATTCATCAACTAATAAGTCATGCTTATCATAAAGGCTCTTTATGATGACTTGTTTCGGTGGAACCGGGATCGGATACTCGGTGAGATGAAGCTTGCCAGCAATGACGAGAACCCGTCTCCAATTGCGAAGCCATTCCTTACAGTTAAGGCCAGTCAGCCTTTCCATATTTAGCAGGTGCTTTCTGATGCTCTCAGAAATGGGTGAATGAGGAGAGGGAGGAGAATAGACACTTGGTTCAGACATCTACAATAAACAGAATTTTATAAGTTTAATTAATCCTTTTAAATAATTACCCAATATATTATTTATTAAGGCTAGGACCCAAAATACCCCAACTATGGTGTGAAGAGGGATGCCGTAATCACAACACAATGGTCACTAAGGTAGATAATGCACTTATCAATTTCATCTTATGAAATTCCTAGATCTGTTGAGACACATTGAACTTTTCAATGGCATGTTTAGTCTCGGATGTACCCCACTGTTTGTGACTGGGACGCCGAGGATCACAAACCGGGTGTGAATAACCATGCAAATATGCTCGGTACTCTCGAAGTCGATTGTCATCTCTAATTAACGTGCCGGTTAACCACACATGCTCCGTTAATAATGACAAAATCGAGAAACCCATTGCAACTCTTTGCGGACCCCAGTTGGCGTGCCGGTAAACCACACACGCTCCACCAACGTTCCACAAAGTGCAATGTGCAATTCCATGGATTAGCACCAATTCACATTTTTATCCTAAAGTAACTAGATTGGGTTTTGTTCAAAGTTCTAGTACTTTCAATTATAGCATTATACTTTTAAGAGGCTTAGTGGTTCTATTAAACCCGTTCGGCTAATGACACTCGACTGACCAGGAGAGCGGTGGGTAAGAGTAGATACCCATTAGACTAACATTTTATAGTCAGTCGCCTTATACCCTCTTTATAGGACAGTTTTGTGAATGAGGCCTACTTGCGGTAAGACTAACCAATTTTCTTATATATAAATAATTAACTTTTAATCATAAATATATAAGATATATTTTAATCTTATTAAAATATTTTAGAATTAATTATCTCATAATTTTCGCAAATTTTAAACTATTTTTCGAAAATTTAAATTAATTCTTTAAGCTGATTTAATTGATCTTTTAATTAAACTAATTAAATCTAAGATAGATTTCATAAAATTAATCAAATTAATTTTTCTATCTTGGCCCCTATATGGTTCGAAATTTACATGCCAAAATTAAAGAGGTTCTAGTTATTTAATTAATCCAATTACCAAAATAACAACACACTAAATAAGGCAAGTAAATCAAGCAAATAAAGGGGGACCATGAGGGTGGCGGCTAGGGGTTAGGAAACCCTAGCCTAGATTTCAACCAAAGCCTCATCCAAGAGGTGTTTTTCGCACAAAACCTCAAGGCAAACATAGGTTAAGCAGTTTATATCAAACACAAGAAAACAGCCTAAGCTCTGATACCACTGAAGGGTTTTCTAGCAAACAATGAACACAAAAATCCTATGGTTCACATGCAACCCTAGAAAAATCTATGTTTTCTTCTATGAAGATAATAAACTAAAACCTAAAGGCCAACAATAATTTCTAAAGATCAAAACAAGAATTACTAACCTTTTGATCTTGTTCTTGAAGCTAGCAGCAAAAGTATCCTGCCTCAAATGAAAGTCATACCCACAGCAATGGAGAAGACAGTTCAGCAGAGTTTATCTGGTTGAAAGTGGCGCAGGTTTTAGGGTGGCCAGGTGCCTCCTTTTATAGCCTCCAAGGGTTACAGCTGAAACCCTAAGGAGCCTCCAAGTGGGCAAGCCTGCAAACCAATTGGACCAAGCCTTTTTCTAAACCCTAATTAGGGTTTCGCCATTTTGAGGAACCCTCCTCAATTGGCGCCATTTATGGCCCCTGTCCACTGGCCAGCCTTTTATTCAACTATTGAATAATTACAAAACCAGTCCCTGCACTTTTAATTAATTAATTTAATCACTAAATTAAATCCAATTAATTCTAGATTAAATCTCAATTAATTATTATAATTTCTAATTAATATATTAACACTTAAATATATTAATAAACCATTTAATTAATTCTATTGATTTATTACACAATTAATAAATCAACCTTTAACTCTACTGAACTCTATCCTGACCTCCAGCTATGAGGGCAACCCAAATGGAATTTGCTTCAATTAACAAGATAAATATAAATATAAAGTCATGGCTTAGACACCTAATCCAACAAGAGCGTGGTGCTGTAGGACTTCATGGTTAAAGAATTTCGTTGGTTTCTGATGGAGCGCGTGTGGTTCACCGGCACATCATGACGCCTCGAAATTGTCTTAGGGAGTAGTCTGAAAGGTTTTCTGCAACTATGAACTAAAAATCCTAAGTTCACATGCAACCTATATAGATCTAAGTTTTTCTTCTAGTTAAACATATAACAATTCCTAAAAATCCCAAAAAGAATTAAACTAAAAGAAAGATCAAGAAAAACCAACCTTTAGTGAATCTTGGAAGCAAAGCAACAGAAGTCTCTTGCCTCAAATGCAGTCACACCCTTAGCTGAGCTCTTGGCCGAAAATTCCTTGGGAGAGAGAGTTAAAATTTGTGGTCTAGGGTTTAGGGAGAGCCTCCCTATTTATAGCCTCCATGTGGTGATCAGGTAATCGTTACAGATAAGCCTTTTTGAATTCGAATTAAGATAAACTATTATTTTAATCATTCAAACACCATTTATCTGTTATATATATATATATATATATATATATATATATATATATATATAT
The DNA here is from genome assembly GCA_023525715.1 of Cichorium intybus. Lineage (NCBI taxonomy): Eukaryota > Viridiplantae > Streptophyta > Magnoliopsida > Asterales > Asteraceae > Cichorium > Cichorium intybus. The sequence goes on from JAKNSD010000136.1 coordinate 57,044, forward strand.
ATATATATATATATATATATATATATATATATATATATATATATATATATATATATATATATATATATATATATATATATATATATATATATATATATATATATATATATATATATATATATATATATATATATATATATATATATATATATATATATATATATATATATATATATATCTCGAAAATATATATATCTATATATATATATTTTCGACCACCACATGGTCACTCACACTGCCACTTACTCAACTATCGAATAATTACAGTTTTAGTCCCTGCACCTTTAATTAATCAATTTAACTGCCAAATTAATTCCAATTAATTCCAGAAAAATTTCTAATTAATTATTATAGTTTCTAATTAATATATTATCACTCAAATATATTAATAAACAATTTATTTAACTTCTATTGATTTATTAATCACATAATAAATCAATCTTTCTCTCTACCGGACTTTCTGCCAATCCTCCAACTATGAGGGCAACCCAAATGGACTATGCTACTATTAATTAGATAAATACTAATTATTAGTCATGGCTTAGACACCTAATCCAACAGTCTCCCACTTGGATAAGTCTATGACTAAAATTACCAATTTAACCTCTAATTAATTAGCAACTGTAGCTTCCTAGAAACCGCTGCCGAACTCTGACCTAGTCAGTTCTGTCCAAAGATAAGTGATCATATGATCCTTCGTCCAACAAGATATTTTTCAGACACGAGACATGGATTGAGATCAATCTCTGTCCGATACTCTGTTCCCCGATTTCCGATTCTGCTTATGACTTTAGAACTTCTAATTGAACACATCAATTTAGTCCAGGCTGGCCAGCACTTTAGTCAACTTCAAAATCATCGAGAGGCCTACAGATATCTGTTTCCCATCAGGGCCAAGGAACGAATAAGCTTCGACTCATATGCTTATATCTTTTACCAGTCAAATCATTCACAACAACACGTTTTATAACATCGAGTTACCAATGTGTTTTCGTATTATCAATGAACAACTGCCTTATAAATTATAACTCATATCTCTCTACTTGAAGATCATAGGATATTATCGTCTCAATATTGCTTGTGATGTAATCCATGAAGCAATCTATTGAGCGAGGGTTTATCCAATACTCAAATCTCTATTTCTAAGTACTCATGAATGTTGTAGCAATCCTATTGCTATGCCTAACTCCTTAGACAGTCTACAAATCAATTCACGACAGTCTTGATTCAATACTTACTTCCCAAAGTATGAGCGACCGTGGACCTTTCTGAATAATTAAATTATTCGGGAAGTAAAACATGCGAAAGCGAAACATAAAGATCTGACTGGCAGCTACTCTTGCTTATTACCAAGTCTCCACAAGGTAATCACCAAGTCGAACCTTGTCATAAACTATTATCGGTTTCAGGATTTCTTTTAACCTTTCAATTCTAATTTTACAGCTATGTCTTAATGAACCTTACACTCTTTCTATGTATCCAAAGTATACACTTTATTGCAGATGATCCAATCGGATGCTCATCCGATAACATCTCAATAGGTTATCTTGTCAATTTCTCTTCTAACTCCATTCTGGTGATGTGTACTGTGACTTCTTATGGTTCTGGGGTCTTTAGTCTACTTGACTGCACCCTAAGACTATTTCGAGGTGTTATGATGTGCCGGTGAACCACACGCGCTCCATCAAAATACCAACGAAACTTTGTAACCATGATGTCCATTGACATCGTGTCCTGATGTTAATAATTACCACTTTGAAAATCTTTCAAATTAATACTATCACTTTCACCCTAATCATTTCCTAATGAATTCTCACTTTAGTTCAACCAATCCATCCAGTATTCCCAGCCAGGCAATGTCCTGAATCCAACTTACTATGCCCTAAGCATTAAGTTATCAGGACATGTTCATGACTTTATGATCGATCCAAAACTTGTGGAACCCGATAGATCATGCTTACAATGGCTAGGTCTATGCTGGTGATTTCATCTTTCCAATAGATGACTGTGAATTACATGAGTATGTTGCACCTTCTTTATTTCTTTCATGCCAAGTCATTACACTTTGCAAAGACAAGAAAAACCTTTCCTAAGTCTATGCATCTTGAATCTCATCAAGATCATCTTGGCAGAATCTGGATCTATCTCATAGACGTTTACAACCACCTGAGTATGCCGTATTTCTATTAAGGCTTTCATAGCGATCTGTCTCTTAACACCAAGTCATTACACTTTGTAACGAAAAGAGACGTTTCCTAGAAACATTATGTATCCCACGTATGGAGATAGTAGATAACGGCGACTCCCACTGGCTTTGACATGGTTATAGACTATTCACAAAATCCAGGACTTATGGTACATTTTGAGAATCCAAACCTTTCTGACATTTTAATGGAAATCTTTCAGTCCTTTCTCAAAATCCAATCCTTTGGCATATTTTGAGAATCTGAATATCCTTTCTTGCGAGATGCCCGTGGGACGAAACCCGGGGCCATGTACCTTTTGTAATGGCATGCTCTATGTGTGTCCCTATTAGTGTGCCGGTAAACCACACACGCTCCACTAACGACTCACACTATGCCACACAGAATCCTCTCGGATTTCATCTGCTATTGAGAGTGCTTTACTCGGAATCAATTGCTTGACTCTGAGTATCGACTCACTCAACTAGATGCTCTGAAGATATGTATATGTCCATGTTGCTTTCTTTTGATAACTCAGTTACTCCCACTGGTTTTTAGACCAGGTGTAAAATCAATCAAATTTTCATACAGACCGTGTCTCGCCCTAAGGTCCTCTTATTTGGCAGCAGCCGGGCTCACCAATGCTTCCAAGTAGTCGTATTGCAAATCCGTACCAACTGCAGTGTTTTACCACCAATCAGTATGTCACCCCGATCACAACTACTTATGATGGTGATCAATACTACTGGTTAAGAGGAGATAATGTCAGTTGTAAAGCAGAAATCTGATTTCTACTCCAAGCCTAGTGATGACTAAAAGGTTCTTTCATTGCTAATCCTAAACTCATTTAGGACTGTCCCAACTCCCACTGTTTCCTTGGACCATGAGTTCTTTCTAAAAGAGCTCTTTAGTTACAGTAGGATAGCTAATGAAACGACAATGCTGATCAAGTTCAGCTGGTCATGAGGTTCAGATGAACACTACAAGACCCTGGACTTTCTATGTACAAGTGGGATAATCCAAGCTTTACATTTCAGGCAGTGTTTGCAAGACCTACTTAGTCTAGGATGTGGTCGGAGTATGGTTTATATGGACTGACTCGTATAGTGTTCATCTTATTGGAAACTAATTGGCAATGTATCTCATACATCGAGGATCGAACTGTTTCGACTAATGCTCCATTATCTTCCCTAAGACACATTATAACCATTAATGCTCTTGGAAGAGAATGAACTATGAAACCTTTTTCTCAGTTTATGTTATCGCTCAGGTTCTGTGGAACTTGTACTTCCTTTGAAGTCCTTGGACTGTTCAAGGTCTCAATTCAATTACTTATACCGATAAGCAATGTCATATTCATCATACCGAATGATGAATATTATGAAGTACAAACAATTGTGTTCTATCTCAATATTCGAGCAACACACCACAATAGGTGTGTCCGTTGCTCTTAATCTCAATGTCTTTTACATATCTATGTAGACTAATGACTTTGTTAACTTGGTTTAAGACTTGCAATCTTCAGTTGACTCTAAGTCAACTGATTCCAAAATCCTATCCTTTGGATCTTTGGGTGATTCATTTCTTGCCATATGTGCTTTATGAAGAACTTAATCATCATCTGACTCTAAGTCAGATGATTCCAAAGTCATGTCCAACTGGACCTTTGGTTGATTCATTTCTTGACACATTAAGAACTCAATTCATCAAGTGACTCTAAGTCAAATGATTCCAAGGTCCTGTCCAACTGGACCTGTGGTTGAATTGATTCTTATAACATTTGTATTAACAATCATAAATGACACAATTCTTTAATCCAAACACTTTGGATGCATCAACATTCAAGTTATTACTAATCATACATTCAACACATTCATATAACATTTCAAGGATAATTTCAAACAACGGGTGTTAAAAGAAAATATGACAATTTTATTAAAAAAAATAAAAATCCTTGAACAATGTAATAGACAATGTAAAAAATGTATCTAAAGACTAATAACAATGTTCTAATATCTATCTAAACTTCAAAACTGCACGAGTTAGAGATCCAATCCAAATGTGCTCCTATGCGACAGAGTCCCGTGCCTTCTTAATTCCCTGCATACAAACCAAAATGTGACTATCACATTATGTATCAAGAAATATTAGAACATGAATTTTGAGGTTTTTAGATATACCTGAGCTTTCAAAAGAGTTGGACGTCTTCCAATCTTTCCGTGACTGTATCCGAATTAGCGGATTCCCAGTTTGAGACATGTCCAGTCGATCTTGACCGTTTCTTGTTATGTCTCTTCACTGGACTTAATCTAGAAGTAGTTGAGCCATTGGAGCTATGCCTGTCCAAGAGTGACTCGTATAAAGTTACAGTGGACGCATTTCCATAAGGGTCTTTTTCTGGTCTTCCTTTCTATACGTCTGAATGAACAGATCGTACTCATTTGTCAGCGAAGCGAGCAGAATGTTAACACTCTCTTCCTGACTCATGGAATAACCAAGTTTATGCAACTCGCCTATGTACGCTTCAATCTGAAGAACATGCGAATTGACATTACTTCCTGCTTTTAGCTTGCACTCTGCAAGTCTTTTGAAGATCCTGGTTCGTTCCTCTTCAACTGGTTTCTGGAACTTTTCCTCAACCAGTTGCATTAACTCATATGGCCCCAAGGATTCAAAATCCTTGCGGAACTCGGGGTCAATGGTTGATAGCATGAGGTCACGAATCTCTTTGGATTCATCATAAGAACCTTTTATGATGACTTGTTCCTGTGGAACTGGGATCGGATACTCAGTGAGATGTAGCTTGCCAGCAATGCTGAGAGCCAGTCTCCAATTGCGAAGCCATTCTTTACAGTTGAGACCAGTTAGCCTTTCCATATTTAGCAGGTGCATTCTGATGCTTTCAGAAATGGGTGAAGGAGGAGAATTGACACTTGACATCTATAAGAGAAAGTAGAATTTATTAGTTTAATTTGTCCCTTTTAAATAATTACCCAATATGTTATTTAATAGGGCTAGGATCCAAAATACCCCAATTATGGTGTGAAGAGGGATGCCGTAATCACAACATAATGGTCATTAAGGTAGATAAGCACTTATCAATTTCATTTTATGAAATTCCTAGATCTGTTGAGATTCATTAAACTTTTCAATGGCATGTTTAATCTCGGATGTGCTCCACTGTTTGTGACTGGGATGCCGAGGATCACAAACTGGATGTGAATAACCATGCAAATTTGCTTGGTACTCTCGGGTTAATTATCATCTCTAATTGATGTGCCGGTAAACCACACACGCTCCATCAATAATGATAATACCCGGGAAACCCATTGCAACTCTTTATGAACCCCTATTGGCGTGTCGGTAAACCACACACGCTCCACCAATGTTTCATAAAGTGCAATGTGCAATTTCATGGATTAGCACCAATTCACATTTTTCCTAAAGTAACTAGATTTGGGTTTTATTATGTGTTCTAGTACTTTGAATCATTATACTTTTAGTGATTATTAAGCGGTCCTATCAAAACTGTTCGGCTAACGACCCTCCACTGATCAGGCGAGCGGTGGGCGAGAGTGTTCACCCATTAGACCGCCATTTTATAGGCAGTCTCCTTATACCCACTTTATAGACCAGCTTCGTGAATGAGGCCTACTAATGATTTGACTAACCATTTAATCTCATACATATAAAAATAACTTCCTAGTTATAATATATATAAGATGTAATTTTTTTAAAACTTTAAAAAATTGTTTCTGGTTTATCTTTTAATTTATTGTCGATTTAAGCTATTAAATTTTAAAATTAAATTAAACCATTAAAACCCGATTTAATTATCTTTTAATTAACCAATTAATTAAATTAATCAAATTTGATATTTTAAACCTTTTAAAATATTTCTAGGTTTTATCTATTAATTTTCGAGATTTAAAACAATTAAATTCGAAATTAATTGGTCCTTTTAATTATCTTTTAATTAAACAATTAATTAAATTAATTAATATTTGATATTTTAAACCTTTTAAAATATTTCTAGATTTTATCTATTAATTTTCGCAATTTAAAACAATTAAATCGAAATTAATTAAATCCTATTAATTATCTTTTAATTAAACAATTAATTAAATTAATTAATTCTAAGATAGGTATCACAAAATAATCAAATTAATTTAAACCTATCCTTATCCCCTTAATTTTCGATTTTTAAGATAATTGGTTTAAGGTATTATCTATTTAAGCAATTAAAGTTACCAAAAATAGAAAGTCTGCTAAACCCTAATCATCAAAAACCGCCAAGCAGGAGGGGCCGGCCAGGGTTTTCAAAAACAAACCCTAATTTTCGAAAAAAGGCCACATTAGGGTTTAGAAACAATTAAACCCTAATTTTCAGGAAAGCAGTTATAGCAATTTAACAAGAAAAACAACCTGTCTCTGATACCACTGAAAGGTTTTCTGCAACTATGAACTAAAAATCCTAAGTTCACATGCAACCTATATAGATCTAAGTTTTTCTTCTAGTTAAACATATAACAATTCCTAAAAAGCCCAAAAAGAATTAAACTAAAAGAAAGATCAAGAAAAACCAACCTTTAGTGAATCTTGGAAGCAAAGCAATAGAAGTCTCTTGCCTCAAATGCAGTCACACCCTTAGCTGAGCTCTTGGCCGAAAATTCCTTGGGAGAGAGAGTTAAAATTCGTGGTCTAGGGTTTAGGGAGAGCCTCCCTATTTATAGCCTCCATGTGGTGATGACAACGCCTAGTGATATCAAGTATTTTAGGCGTTGTTGAGCCCTGTTCTTGGTAAAATTATATCAAATATGCATGGGTATTCTCACTTTTCGTGTCAGGACTTGTCTGGAGAAAAAGAACAGAAATAGGGACTAAAAGTGTACAAAAAGGAAAAAGTATGGAAAGAATGAAAAATCAAGAGAAGACGTACGCGCGCCGCGGATTTATCTCCTGCGGTGGAACACATTTAAATGACGAAAAAACGGGGAACGGATAAGTACGCGCGCCGCGGATTTCACATTTGCGCGGCGCGGTCACGGGAAATTTGCAACTATAAATAGAGGCATTTCCAGCCGAAAACCCTAGCAAAGACCTGGTGTAAACATCGACCTAGAAGCTCTTTGACTCGAGGATCCCATTTCAGAAGCTATAATTTGGTATTTTCATGTTTTAGATTTTATTTCATTTTAGTTAAACATTTGTAAGCTTTGAGTTGAATCTTTGGGTGTGACAACCATTGAATTCTAGCTTAAGGTTCTGTTTTTAGTAGTTTTGGTTACTGATTTGATGTTTGGATATTGGTTTGTGTGAATAAAATCATTCGGTTACCTTAAATATTGATTTTTCGGTATTTCGGATGCTTGTTGGAGTTTTGATTGTTTGATTGTGATTGGATTTTGTTTGTGACTTGGTTGGGACTGTTTTCCTTTGCTGAAAACAGTAGCTAACTTGGTTAGGGTAGGCATTAAACCTTGGCTATTAACTGTCTCATAGAACTGTTAGTTATTAGCTAGTTTATGCGGTGCTTGGTTTTGCTAGTTTGGATGCCTTCAATTGCTCCTGATTCAGAGATGTACTTCTGAATTCAGAAAGTAACTAGGTCATTTGGACATAGCTAAGCTTGGCTTGGGTGTTTGAATATTGTTCAAGGTAGAAAGATAGAAATTAGTTCCTCCGACTATAGCCGTGACACTATCAGTTGGTAATCTCTCATCTAGGCTAACCACGTAGCTCCTGTGGATCGACCCTGACTCCACTATACTAGTGAATGTTAGGTTATTTCTTATTTTTGACCGCATGACGACCTCTGCGTGCACGTCAGCGGGAGTACAATGATCATCTTTACGGTAACCCCGCTCAACCCTTACATTTTGCACAACCGAGACGACAATCGGTTGCATCACATTTCCAACCGCGGGAATATGATGATTCGTCGCCGATCTATATTCCTGATAACGTAGATTCGCAGGTAGAGATTAGACCCCAGTTATTAGGAATATTACCAGAATTCAGAGGATATAAGCAGGATGATCCCTATAATCATTTATATGAATTCTTAGCGATCGCTAATGCTAACAATCCCAGAAACACAAATAGAAATATTTTTAGGCTTAGACTGTTCCCGTTCACTCTTAAGGACAAAGCCAAGTATTGGTTCACGTCGTTACCATCAAACAGTATCACTACGTGGGATCAGCTCAAGGCGAAGTTCCTTCAGGAATTTTACCCAGCGAGCAAAACAACTGAAATCAGAAGAGTTATCCAGGATTTTCAGCAAAAGCCTGGAGAGGCTTTTCATGAAGCTTTTGACAGATTGAAGGAGTTACTGCGATCTTGTCCACATCACGAGATTCCCAGATGGCAATTGGTCAAATTATTCTTCGAGGGAGTTAGCGAGACACACCAAGCCATGATAAATGCCTCCTCCAGTGGGACATTTATGTGGCAAGATCCAGAAGAAGCCTGGCAGTTTTTGGAGCAGTTGAGTAATGGCTCCAAAGCAAACTTCTCCACCAGGAAGACTACAAGTACGGCGGCAGCAGTAGGAGTTGATGCTGATTGGAAAAAGGAAGTGAAAAAGGAAATCAGTGAATTGAACAGAAAGTTTGATAGGCTTATGGCAACATTACAAAATGGACCGCCAAATTCGTCACAAGAAGGTCAAGGAGGATCTAGGATGCAGGAAGCTAATCAAGTTTATGGCCAGGGTCAAGGTCAACACAATAATGGACGACCCTACAGGCCATACAACCAAGGACAACAACAAAATTTCAGGCAGAACAATTATCAGAATCAATCGAATAGTCAGCCTAGAAACCAGCAGCCTGCAAACAATGGAAACAACAACAACAACAGGGGACCCACCAACGCTACCAACAATGCTCCAGGGACCCAAGAAGAGATGATATCAAAGATGTATGATATGGTCACAGCAACACAACAACAATCTCAAGCGAACGCAAAGGCCATTGCAAATATGGAAAGACAAATAGGTCAAATGGCTGCAGACCAACAAAAGAGAGATAATGGCAAATTGCCTAGCGCTACTGAAGTCAATCCTACTCATAATCAACGTCCAGGGAAGGAGCAAGTCAATACTGTTGAATCAGGATGGCGAAAGGTTACTCTGGAGGATTTGTTCGAGGTAGGGAATGAAGTGGAACCAGGGGAAGAAGGAAAGGATTTAAAAAGCGAGGAAGGTAAAGAAGGAGGAGTTCCGGTTGAGAATGGCACTCAACCCGAAATAGATGAAAAGGTCCAAAAGGAAGAGCAACCAACGATTGCAGGGATTAAGCAAAAGAAGAAGAATAAGAAAGAAAAGAAGAAGCAGGAAGCAACTAGATCAACGGGACCCTTAATGAATCAGCCGCTATGGGATGAGCTTAAGGATGCCCCCGAGGACACCAGGATTTTACAAGAAATGTGCGAACAAAATGGGAAGAACAAGGTACCTACACCGAAAACGGTGAGATTGACTATGAGGGCTAGCGAAGCATTATTGGGAACACTACCCAAGAAGGAGAAGGACCCCGGATCACCATTGATCACTACAACCGTAGGGGACGTGGTTATTCGAAACACCTTACTAGATTTGGGAGCAAGTGTTAACATCTTGCCGGGATATCTGTATGACAAATACAAGAATGAAGAAATCGAGCCAGCTGTAGTTGTACTGCAGTTGGCTGACCAATCAACTAAGGTATCTAGGGGAAAGCTAACCAATGTCATAGTCAAAGTTGGCGACTTTTTCTACCCCGTAGATTTTCTGGTGATGGAATATGAAAGTCCAGACGATGCGCCTGCGCTTATCTTAGGACGGCCATTCCTAGCTACTGCTGGTTCAGTGATCGACTGCAAGACTGGAGACATGGATATTTTCTTCGGGACCAGGAAAAGGAGATTGAATATGTTTGGGAATCCAATTTCGTTACCTTCGGAAGAAAACGGCAAACCAGCAGACAGAAAAACATTAATGGAGCCAGGAACCAGAAGCAAAGAAAAGATATGGACACGTACGGGGGAGGGTGGAAAGGAAGAAGTTCTAAAGGAGACCAAAAACCACCCGCTGTCCGCCATCGACAAGGAACAACTGTAGGAAATGATAGAGATGATGGAAGCAAGGCATCAGCAATATGAAAGAGAATCCAGAAAACGAGAGGCGAATGTTTTCGAGCTATTGAAATCTCAACAACAATGGATCAGTGGTGTGAGTGATCGGATGACCCAACTCACATCCCTTATGACAATGATGGCTAATAATTTCATGCCAGAATATCAGCAAATGTCATCAAGAGGCCAAGAAGAAGAAGAAGGGTCAGCTTAGGAGCAGCATGTCTGGCTGAAGACGTTAAACTTAGCGCTTGTTGGGAGGCAACCCATCGTGTCATAAGTAGGTTTTATATTTCTTAGGATTAATTTAGAAAATACATCAATCGTTTGAAGGTATTAGTGGTTTGAAGCAAGTGTGGGGTCGTGTGAAAAGGTTTTGAAATCTTCAAGACCGCGCCGCGGGTTTTGGAATTGCGCGACGCGGGTTCGAAACTCAACCCGATGCGCAGGGGTTGAATTAGTGACACGCGCGCCGCGGAAACGAGAAATGCGCGCCGCGGGAAACGATCAGACGGTTTTTGTCTTTATCCGGTGAGCCGCGGCTCACAACTCAAATCACACGACTCGGAGCTTTGGTGATCAAAAATTTCTTGCATTTTTTCTTGCTTATTGTGTTTCTACTACCGAGGTACGCTCTTTTAACTATTTATTAGCTGTTTAAACTAGTTATTAGGTAGTTAATTTTAGGGTTTTATTCCAAAAAGTTCAAAAACTTAGAATCACTAATGCTAGCCCATAGGGTGTTTGTTTTGCCAAATGGACACCCTAGATGAGCTATTCGGAACCTAGGCTACCTTGTGGTATCATTAAATTGAGATTTAGCAGGTTAAAATGGGGATTTGATCCCGGGTTTTCAAACAGGCGTACGCCGCGCCGCGCCCTTGCTCTTGGGCCGCGCCGCGGTGCAGTGGGGAAGGAAAAGGACTGATTTTGCAAAAAAAAATTTTTGTTTTGTGGCTATGTTTTCTTTTGCAGATGATGTTCAGATTGGACCATGCCTTCCTTCAGTTTCCCGCAGAGCTTGACACTTCGGTGGAGTATACCTCGCGGAGGGACGCTTTGATTCATCGCCGGGTCCTTGAGGCGACGGTTATAGACCGAGACATCCTGAGGGACGCTGGGCTCTGGGGTGCGATTGAGCCATTCCTACATCGCACCTGGACCCACGAGGAGGCATCATTCACATGCCGTGGCTGGGACAGGATCATGGCCACGGACGAGGACGTGGTCTACACGGAGCTGCTACTGGAGTTCATCTCCACTGTCCATTTCGCTCCCAGGGCGGGAGACCCACGCTCCAGGATGGTACGTTTTCGCTTGGGATGTGTGCACCGGGAGTGCAACCTCCGGGAGTTCGGGAGGCGCACAGGCATTTACACGCCAGCGGACCTCCAGCACCGTTTCTTCACCCGGTTCTTCGGGTCATGCACTCAGGGGGAGCCGGAGCGCCCCCCAACATGGAGGTTTGGGCACCACTGTCCAACGTCAGGTATGAGGCAGGGGCCTCGAGGGAGAGCCACCTACGTGATCCACTTCACCGCCTCATGCACCGGATCGTCTCCACCTCCATCATGCATCGGGAGATGGGCGAGAAGGTGTCGGGCGATGACATGACATTTTTGTGGGTTCTCCTCGACCCGTCCCGATTCCTCCATCTTCCCTTTGCCCTCGCGATCGCTCTCTCCACCCACGCGACCGGCGCCTCCTCCAGCAGCCCATTAGCCAGGGGGTATTTCATTACCCGCCTGGCCTGTTCGTATGGCATCCTTACTGCCCCAATAGCTGCCTCTTTGACTGCTCTGCCTCCATCGCGCACTCCAGCACGCACTTTGGAGAGGATGTTGCTCATTGAGCAGCAGCGACCAGGGCAGTACATCCGGGCTCCGATCGAGCCTCCTCAGGAACCCCAGCCTGCATACGCCCAGCCCGGCAGGAGACGCCGGAGGCCAGAGCCGCCAGCACCAGAGCCTGCACAGCCGCAGCCACAGCAGGATGACTCACCAGCCCTCCGCCGATTGGAGGCCAGGGTCATGCGGATCGAGGACCAGCTCACGAGGACCCAGGACCAGCTCGAGTGGATCGGGGAGGTACTTATACAGATCGCATCAGCCCAGGGCAGACACCCCCGACCATTCCCAGCCAGGTCCCACGATCACGAGGCTGGACCCTCCAGGCTGCCTGGTAGCGATTGATGTACTTTTCTTTTCATTTTCTTTTTCTTTCTTTTTATTTTTTGGGATATATGTATAAACTTATGACACATCTAGCTGTATATTATTTTTTCTGTCATGTGTGTTTTAATTTATTTGTTAAGTGATGCATGATATACCAAATTGAGAGGGAGTTGTCTCAGACAAGTGTGGGGTCACCGTGCCCCCTCCACTTGTCTTGACCACCGGCGTGTCCTACTGTAGCGCTACAACTCTAGCATATGAATCGAGGATCTTTTTGTACGCATTATACCTGTGATATTGAGCACCAAGCAGTCCATCGTCCAAAAAGGGGTAACTCTTTCTCCCTTGCTTTGAAATAATTTTTTGTACAACGGGGACGTTGTACGGTTTTAAGTGTGGGGTGTGGACGGTCGAAAGAGATATTTTTGAAAATTTTTGCAGAACTGATCAATTTTTCAATTTTTAGCAATATTTTTCAAAATTTTTAATGAATTGCAATTTTGAAATGAATGGTTTGTGATTGTGATAGCATCAGTATTTTTCAAGAAATACTGTTTAGTTGTGATCATGCTATTAGTTAGTCAAATAAGTTGAGTTTTACGAGTTTAGAAGATTGAGCCGTTTTAGGATTGGAATTTAGGAAGGAAAAGTCAATCTGTGGCCTTTGTTGTTCGAGCCGGTAAGTCTAAAATGGGTGGGCCTTATGCACCTTACCACCTAAGATCGTCTGGTCTGGGATGGTATTTCTGAAAGCTCGCTACACGGACAACATCGAAAGTCATGGACAATTCCTTAATGGCCTTTAGAATCTGAACGAGTAAGTACACTATATTGTGGACAGAAAATTTGTAATCAAGGGTTCTTTAGAAAGCCATGAATTCCAAAGAACAACTCAATTATGTTTTCACAAACTATTCCATTCTAACTCGAAGAGCAATAAGCTTTGAAACTAAACACATTCAAAAACTGTTCGATTCTCTATTATAATTTGTTAAAAACTCTCTTGCTTGGGGACAAGCAAGGCACAAGTGTGGGGTGTTTGACAACGCCTAGTGATATCAAGTATTTTAGGCGTTGTTGAGCCCTGTTCTTGGTAAAATTATATCAAATATGCATGGGTATTCTCACTTTTCGTGTCAGGACTTGTCTGGAGAAAAAGAACAGAAACAGGGACTAAAAGTGTACAAAAAGGAAAAAGTATGGAAAGAATGAAAAATCAAGAGAAGACGTACGCGCGCCGCGGATTTATCTCCTGCACGACGCGGATGTAAGGCGGTGGAACACATTTAAATGACGAAAAAACGGGGAACGGATAAGTACGCGCGCCGCGGATTTCACATTTGCGCGGCGCGGTCACGGGAAATTTGCAACTATAAATAGAGGCATTTCCAGCCGAAAACCCTAGCAAAGACCTGGTGTAAACATCGACCTAGAAGCTCTTTGACTCGAAGATCCCATTTCAGAAGCTATAATTTGGTATTTTCATGTTTTAGATTTTATTTCATTTTAGTTAAACATTTGTAAGCTTTGAGTTGAATCTTTGGGTGTGACAACCATTGAATTCTAGCTTAAGGTTCTGTTTTTAGTAGTTTTGGTTACTGATTTGATGTTTGGATATTGGTTTGTGTGAATAAAATCATTCGGTTACCTTAAATATTGATTTTTCGGTATTTCGGATGCTTGTTGGAGTTTTGATTGTTTGATTGTGATTGGATTTTGTTTGTGACTTGGTTGGGACTGTTTTCCTTTGCTGAAAACAGTAGCTAACTTGGTTAGGGTAGGCATTAAACCTTGGCTATTAACTGTCTCATAGAACTGTTAGTTATTAGCTAGTTTATGCGGTGCTTGGTTTTGCTAGTTTGGATGCCTTCAATTGCTCCTGATTCAGAGATATACTTCTGAATTCAGAAAGTAACTAGGTCATTTGGACATAGCTAAGCTTGGCTTGGGTGTTTGAATATTGTTCAAGGTAGAAAGATAGAAATTAGTTCCTCCGACTATAGCCGTGACACTATCAGTTGGTAATCTCTCATCTAGGCTAACCACGTAGCTCCTGTGGATCGACCCTGACTCCACTATACTAGTGAATGTTAGGTTATTTCTTATTTTTGACCGCATGACGACCTCTGCGTGCACGTCAGGTGATCAGATAATCGTTACAGATAAGCCTTTTTGAATTCGAATTAAGATAAACTATTATTTTAATCATTCAAACACCGTTTATCTGTTATTTATATATATATATATATATATATATATATATATATATATATATATATATATATATATATATATATATATATATATATATATATATATATATATATATATATATATATATATCTCGAAAATATATATATCTATATATATATTTTCGACCACCACATGGTCACTCACACTGCCACTTACTCAACTATCGAATAATTACAGTTTTAGTCCTTGCACCTTTAATTAATCAATTTAACTGCCAAATTAATTCCAATTAATTCCAGAAAAATTTCTAATTAATTATTATAGTTTCTAATTAATATATTATCACTCAAATATATTAATAAACTATTTATTTAACTTCTATTGATTTATTAATCACATAATAAATCAATCTTTCTCTCTACCGGACTTTCTGCCAATCCTCCAACTATGAG
>JAKNSD010000137.1:0-107124 GCA_023525715.1 Cichorium intybus
TATATATATATATATATATATATATATATATATATATATATATATATATATATATATATATATATATATATTATATAGTATATATATATATATATATATATATATATATATATATATATATATATATATATATATATATATATATAAAGAATCAGGATCGGGTGAGGACTCTTTTTTTCGGTGAGGACTCGCGAGTACAATTTAAAAAAATTGAAAAAAATATTAAAAAAATACAAATCATAAAATCGAGAATAGTACTATATCATTATCAAAAAAAAATTTGTAAAAAAATTTTGGATCATTGAAAAACGTAATGATCAAATTTTTCTGTTTTTATTTTGGATCATTATTTCATTATAAAAAAGATAATGATCCAAAAGTTTTTTTTGAATCTTTTTTTTCTCCGATATAGTACTATGATCCATTTTATTATTTATATTTTTTTTTCAATTTTTCTAAGGTGTACTCGCGAGTTCTTACCGAAAAATGAGTCCTCACGGGATCCGGACCCTATATATATATATATATATAACAAAACCAAAATATTTAAGATTCATGCATTTAATTCTCTATAAATAGTCATTAATATCGAAATAATTTTTAATATAACTGATTTTTTTTTTTTGATATTTGTTCTCATTATACGTTTTCTAGATATGCGAGTAAAACATGTATTATATTTATACTAAAACTCAATTTTTATTCACACGTATATAAATTGTGGATAATACACGATTTATTCAGATGTGAATAAAGAATGGATTTTAATTAAATATGATATATAGTTTACTTATTAATGAATAAAATGTATGGCTAGATCTAATATAAAAAAATAAAAAATTTTATATTATATTATAAAAACTTATATTAAAAAGTATGTCAATTAACAATATAAAAATATAAAATTTGACATATGTGGAAATTTTACCATACAATCATAATCGCAATATTCATTCTCGCATTCTTAATTTTTTTATTATCGTTTGAATATTATATATATATATATATATATATATATATATATATATATATATATATATATATATATATATATATATATATATATATATATATATATAAAGGGGAAAAGGTCAAAAATGGACATAGTGAGATGGGTTATTTCTTAAATTTGTGCATGCGTATATGTACTAAGTTTATGGGCATGAGGGTAAATATCTCAGAATGTGGCCAGTGCTATCACATAGCACATGTTTAGTAATTTATGATATTTTTATAAAGTTTTTTTTTTTCTATGTGGTAAATATTCTAAATTTCAAAACCAGGAGTATGTTTAAAAAGAAATTACTCGCAGATTATGTCTTTTTCACTAGTTGCACTTCTTGGGTTTATGTTCAATTTGTTGTAGCCATTTATCTTGTTTGAAAGTGTTGATTAAATTTTTATATATAAAAATGCAAAGAGAAAATGTTATAGTTAACAAAAGCCAATGTAATGACCACAAATATACTTAAATAAAAGGGAAACCGTATAGGTAACCATCTCATGCCACATCTTAGCCACATGATGCTAGTTAACTTTTGTCATTTCTTGGTATTCCAAGTAATATAAATTTGTTTTAATATAGTTTTAACAACATAATAATCAATTCATATGTCTAGGTTAACAAAATTATATTTTCAAAATCATAGTAATCAATTCATATGTTCAGTTAAATTGGATGATTATATGTGTTAGTAATAGATAAAAAATGAAAATAAAAACATGTGGGTATTGTCTTATAAAGTTTGTACCCTAATCCACCCTCCCTTTTTGGACACAGTTGTTGTATTCATAGGAAACATTTGTTTTTTGTTATTCCCCATTTTACCCATAACCACTTCACAGGCATGCTGTCCCCATCCTTTCTAATTTTACTTATATGCCTTCCTCCAATCACCATACCATCTTGCCTGGCATTTTGTCAAATAAGTTGCCACGGTCAGGGCATCACGGTAATAATAATAATAATAATAATAATAATAATAATAATAATAATAATAATAATAATAATAATAATAATAATAATAATAATAATAATAATAATAATAATAATAATAATAATAATAATAATAATAATAATAATAATAATAATAATAATAATAATAATAATAATAATAATAATAATAATAATAATAATAATAATAATAATAATAATAATAATAATAATAATAATAATAATAATAATAATAATAATAATAATAATAATAATAATAATAATAATAATAATAATAATAATAATAATAATAATAATAATAATAATAATAATAATAATAATAATAATAATAATAATAATAATAATAATAATAATAATAATAATAATAATAATAATAATAATAATAATAATAATAATAATAATAATAATAATAATAATAATAATAATAATAATAATAATAATAATAATAATAATAATAATAATAATAATAATAATAATAATAATAATAATAATAATAATAATAATAATAATAATAATAATAATAATAATAATAATAATAATAATAATAATAATAATAATAATAATAATAATAATAATAATAATAATAATAATAATAATAATAATAATAATAATAATAATAATAATAATAATAATAATAATAATAATAATAATAATAATAATAATAATAATAATAATAATAATAATAATAATAATAATAATAATAATAATAATAATAAGATTCAAACAAAAATTTATCTAATAGGCAATAGCCCACCAATAGATATTAATTTTGGTAATTTACATAAGTTTTTTTAATATTGTAAAATTTATAATAACAAGTTTTTTGTAATTCTGTTTTTTAAAAGATATTTAGGTTTTGTAATTACTAGTAAAAATTTGTCGTAAATTACATATCAAGTTGAAAAATAAAATCCGTTTGGGACCATATAATATTATTTAGTCTAGTATCGTTTTACAACTGACGTGGTTATTAATTTTCCTTATGAAGTTAATTAGATTTGTATTATTTTCAATATTAAAAACAGTTTGTTTGACATCAAAATCGGAAAAATAAGACGACTAACGGATAATAAGTGAAATACTTGTGTTAGATTTATATATAAATAATTATGACTGTCCATACATACTTTGTGTGGATTTAAATTTATATTATAAAAAATTGTTGACAAATCAAATATATAATTGAAACATTTTGGACTAAATATATGAAAATAATTACTAACAGGTAATCACAATTCACATTATATATCAATAATAAAATTTTCATAATGGAACTCGAATCAAATAAAATAATTATATTTTTTTTAAGTTAATAATAATTCTAGATATTATGCATTGTATATTGATAGTTGAACATCAAAATCTAAAATAAAATAATTATTAAAACTTACAAATAACAATATAAATGTTATTTATATCAAGCATATTGTTGTGGATCATTTGTTTGTAGCAGCGAAAACACATACATACATCGATGATGATTCAATATTTTATCGATCTACAAATTTACAATATAATTGATTGATAAGAGACAAATTTGTATTATAACCGGGTATGTTGAAAATTTTCAAAAACATACAAAATAAATTTATTATTGTAACAAATATTTAAAATATTGGTTAATAACAAATGAATGTGAGAGCTAAATTCTTTTGTTTCTCATTCATCTATAAAAATACATTTAAAAAATAAATTAAATTAACAAGCACTTATTTATTTAAATTTTAACATATTCATATTTCATATATATATATATATATATATATATATATATATATATATATATATATATATATATATATATATATATATATATATATATATATATATTCTTATAGCAAAAAGAAAATACATTAAATATGAAAAAATAAAAAAAATAAATTCAATTTCTATTTCTTGTTTCTTAAGTAACAATATATCTAGGAAAAAAAGAAATCACCGTGTTTCTGTTTGTTATAGTATAGCTTATTTTTGTGCCTTTTGTATATTTTAGGGCCCCTTTTGTAATATATTATATCACATATATCATGAACAATGCAATACAAATCCTACATGGATTTTCATATTCTGACATGAGATCGAGCCACTAAGGCCACATACTTTTGTTGGCAAACCTAGTGGTATCTCAGCCTCCATCGATAACAACCCTCAATGACAATTTCTACCTCGTGGTTTTTGTCATTGTTGGTCACTGCATATGCAATTACAGCCTTGGTTCCTCCTTTTGTGCTCCTGCTTTTGTCGACCTTCGTTGTTTCTCACGACTTTTGATCTTTCGCTGCTGCTTAATTATTCCGTTGGCATCAAATTAGGTAGTGTAGTATAGTGCTACAATCTATCTACCTACAGTAAACTCTTTCGGGTATTTTTTGATTTTTTATTTTCACTTAGTTTTCGATTTTCCCACGATTTACACACCAACCACTTCTGCCTTAGCCATACCTTCATCACATCAATTAGTTTACGCTTTAACCAACATCTACTCTCAATTTAGTTCCAAAATTATTGTGGACGGGTCTAATTACAAACTACGGTGACATATTTTTCTTGACATGTGTAAGGGTGTAAAGGTACTAAGTCATATTACCGACAAGTCAAAACCATTTGGTGATGGTGATGAGAATTGGGAGACTATCGACTCTAAAGTGAAACCTTGGATGCTACAACTCCAATATCAGTTTCTCAACGCCAATATCAGTTTCTCAACGCCATGAGAATAACATTATCCATTATTAAATTCTAAATTGCACTCAACAATCGTGTATATGCTTTTGCAGATGTAGACTCTACCATCAACGAAGTCGAACTTGTTATGCAGATACCTCGTCAGTTTTCTCCCTCCTATCATAACATTGTTGATGTAATTGCCAACATCAAATCATTTTTGCCCTGTCTAGAAGCAAAGGACATGCTTTTACTACATGAATCGTGTGAAAAAAATTCTGATTCATTTCTTTATGTTAACACATCACAAAATTCAGCACTTTACTCCACCACGAATCAACCTTGAAAATCAAAAAATAAGTGGTATAAAAAACGAAACAATGGTCAGAGTGCTTCCTAAGGGAGGGGTAATTATAGTACTACTATTGCTACTAATATTTTTGTAGGACATCAAACACAAAATCAATCTCAATATGCAAGAATTTTTGGGAGTGTACAAGCGTAATTTAGAAGTCACTCGAACCCCCACATTTTTCCATTGTACCTGGTAGCCTCAACTTCCAATATAGACCAAAAACGTGTACACCTCCTCTTGCTGCTCCATTCCAGCCCTCTAAGCAGCATTTACATCCCACATCAGCCAATAGCGGCCCCAACAACAGTAGTTTGCTAGCTCGCTTGCCTTTTTGGGTAGCCTAACTTTCCGTAGAACAGGCCCAAAAACCCCATCTATTACTTTGGTAGACATATTTATATGCGTTCATGTTGGGATTCAACAAAACAAGTTAAGCACTTCTAGACAAATCGATTAGTACGACTTCAATTAAACACAGAAATAATTTGGAGAATAACTGTAAACTTGGAACACATTATTTAACGTGGTTCACACGATCTGTCTGATCGGCTATTCCACGGGCGAACGAGAGAGACAGAGGGTTTTATTATCACCAAGAAAATTACAATCATACAAGGCTAAACTGCACTTGTAGTCTGACCGCTCACAAGAAAAATAACTCACACTTTTGGCTGCCAACTGGACACTGCACAAAAGACTACTTGGTTTATTTTCTGTATATCACTCAATTGATGTTTGTTCTGTGTGTCTGTGTTGTGCTTACAACACTCCTATATATACACATAGTCATGGAGAGACACTAGCCATTAATTAAAGAAAAGGAGAATAAGTGGAGCACTAAGTCCTTCATTTGTGGCCAAGTGGAGCACTAAGCTCCCTCCTTTTGACTAATGGGTGCCTTCATACCTAACAATCTCCCACTTGAAGGCTTCAACAACTTGGTCATTCTCTGCCATCCAATTCCTGCAATAGGTTTCCAATCTCTCTCGTTCCTGCCATCCCTTCTTTTCAAACTTCTGGAAGGCTAGTTGAAGTCATACAAAACTTCAACTTCTCTGTAGTAACCATCTTGGTAAACATATCTGCTGGATTCTTCGTTCCAAGGATTTTCTTCAGATTGAAAGTTCCATCATTGATTAACTCTCGAATGAAATGGTACCTCATCTGAATGTGTTTCGTTCTATTGTGAAACACCGGATTCTTTGCTAGGTGAACTGCACTCTGGTTGTCACAATGCAGTACACAATCCTCCTGTTGCATTCCAATTTCTGATAGGAAGCTCTTCAACCATATAAGCTCTTTGGCTGCTTCTGCAATAGCCATGTACTCTGCTTCT
Source organism: Cichorium intybus (assembly GCA_023525715.1). NCBI lineage: Eukaryota > Viridiplantae > Streptophyta > Magnoliopsida > Asterales > Asteraceae > Cichorium > Cichorium intybus. The sequence continues at coordinate 6,310 of JAKNSD010000137.1, forward strand.
GTGGTTGAAAGAGCAACACTCTTCTGTAATCTGGACATCCAACTGATTGCAGTACCTCCGATTGTGAACACATAACCTGTTGTGCTCTTACCTGAATCCGCACATCCACCCAAATCTGCATCGGTGAACCCTTCTAAGACCACCCCCTTTCTTCTATAACATAGGGCAACCTCAGCAGTTCCTTTCAAGTAACGTAACAGCCACTTTACTCCCTCCCAATGCTCTTTTCCTGGATTTGACATGAACCTGCTTACAACTCCCACTGCATGAGCAATATCTGGTCTGGTACATACCATTGCATACATCAAGCTACCAACGACAGATGCATAAGGAACTTTAGCCATCTGTTCTCTGTCTTCTTCCGTCTTTGGGGATTGCTTCTTTGAGAGTCTCAACTGACTTCCCAAGGGTGTACTTCTAGCCTTGGCATCTGTCATGCTGAATTTTTCTAAAACTTTCTTGATGTACTTGGTTTGCAAAAGTTTTAATGTACCGGTAACTCTGTTCCTGGCTATACTCATGCCCAATATCTGCTTAGCAGCCCCTAGGTCCTTCATCTCGAACTCTCTGGACAACTGCTTCTTAAGCTTGTTGATCTCTTGCATGTCGGATCCAGCAATCAACATGTCATCAACATATAGTAGCAGGATGATATATGAGGAGTTGAATTTCTTCAAGTAGCAACAGTGATCCATCTCACATCTACGATACCCACTCCTTTGCATGAAGCTATCAAACTTCAAGTACCATTGTCTTGGAGCTTGCTTCAATCCATACAGACTTTTCTTCAACTTGCACACCAGATTTTCCTTACCAACTGTAGGAAAACCTTTTGGTTGTTCCATGTAGATGTCTTCTTCCAGGTTACCATGGAGAAAAGCTGTTTTCACATCTAGCTGCTCTAGATGGAGATCTTCAGAGGCTACAATACCCAAGACCATTCTGATTGTAGTCATCTTCACAAACTGGAGAGAATATCTCATTATAACCGACCCCTCTTTTCTGTTGGAACCCCTTGACCACTAATCGTGCCTTGTATCTTTTACTGCCATCAATCTCATCCTTTACCCGAAACACCCACTTGTTCTGCAATGCTTTCTTCCCTGTTGGGAGCTTGACTAAGGACCAAGTATGGTTCTTGTCAAGTGAGCTCAACTCGTCTTCCATAGCCATCTTCCACTGTATGGAATCTTTCATCCTCAAGGCCTCTGGATAGGTTCACCATTCTCAGTCAACAACAAGTAATTAGCTGAAGGAGAATACCTGACTGGAGGTCTTCGTAGTCTAGTGGATCTACGAATAGTAGGAGTTGAGGTCTCTACATCATCTGCAACCCCGTCTTCAGAACTACTGTCATCTGTGCTCCCACTATCTCCATATACATCAGAGCTCCCACTATTTCCTGAACTTTCACCTATCTCTGGAGTACTGATAGCTTTCATAATGTCATCTTCAGAGATTTCTTCAAACTCGACTTGACTTTCTGCTTTCTCTGGTGGCTTGTTCTTGCCTGAGCTCTCTGCAAGTTCATCTTTATATAGGATATTCTCGTTGAACACCACATCCCGGCTTCTGATAACCTTTTTATTATGGTTATCCCAGAAGCGGTACCCCATGTCATCCAACTCATAGCCTATAAAAGTGCATTTCCTTGCCTTTGCCTCTAGCTTGTCTCTCTCCGAGTCTTTAACTTTGACATAAGAGACACAACCGAAAACCTTCAAGTGTTTGAGAGAAATTTCATAACCTTGCCATTCATCTTCTGGAATCTTGAACCCTATGGGAACTGAGGGTTCTCTGTTGATTAAATATGCCGCTGTGTTGACCGCATCTGCCCAGAATATCTTGGGTAAACCTGCATGCAGTCTCATGCTTTTTGCCCTTTCGTTTAATGTTCGGTTCATCCTCTCAGCAACTCCATTCTGCTGAGGTGTCTCTGGAACAGTCTTCTGCATTCTGATTCCTTGGTCAGCACAGTAATCAACAAATTCTTTACTACTGTATTCGCCCCCATTGTCTGATCTGAAACACTTGATCTTCAAGTCTGTTTCATTTTCCACAGTAGCTTTCCATTTCTTGAAAGTGCTGAAAACTTCAGACTTATGCTTTAAGAAATAAACCCAAACCTTCCTTGTGCAATCGTCGATAAACATGACATTGTATCGGGATCCTCCCACTAAAGAAACTGAGGTGGGACCGTAGACATCTGAATGAACTAGCTCCAATTTCCCGGACTTGGGCTGATGACCAACCTTCTTGAAAGTAACTTTCTTCTGTTTGCCAAGAACACATGGCTCACAGAAATCGACTTTCACAGTCTTCAGCTCTCTGGTATTCTTCCTTTGGAAACTAGCATCTTCATTCCCTTCTCACTCTTATGCCCAAGTCTTTGGTGCCATAGAGTGGATGCCCCAACTTCTTCAACAGCGTGTGCTTCGACATCAGAAACTTCCACCATATAAAGTGTACCCCGCTTCTGTCCTCTAGCAACAACTAAATTCCCCTTTGTCACCTTCCACTGCTGATCACCAAATGTAACATGGTGACCTTCATCATCAAGCTGCCCCACGGATATTAACATCCTCTTCAAGTCAGGAATGAACTTGACATTCTTCAAAGTCCAATCTGTTCCTAAAGTTGTCTTGAGGACCACATCCCCAACACATGTAATATCCAGGCTCTTGTTGTATGCTAGTCTGACCTTTCTTTTGTACTGTCGGAAATTCTGCATTACTTCTCTGGAATGACTAGCATGGAACGACGCACCAGAATCCATGATCCAGGATTCTGTTGAGTTTTCAACACAGCAAATGAGCGCATCATCTTTAGATACTACTGCTATATTGACTTCCTTCTTGCCTTTGTCTGCCGAAGGCTTTGGGCACTGATTTCTGAAATGACCCTTCTCTTTGCAGTTCCAACAGGTAACATCAGTCCTGTTTTTCTGACCACCTCTCTTTCTCGACTTCGATCTTCCTCTACCACCGCCTCCTTTGTTGGACCTTCTTCCTCTGTCTTCTGTACTTAGGAGACAACTGGAAGATTCTCCGGCACTCCGTCTTCGCACATCCTCTCCAAGGATTAAGTCGCGAATACCTTCGAATGACAGCTTAGCACCTCCGGCTGAACTGCTAACTGCTGTTACTGTACCGGACCAACTCTCAGGCAACGAAGATAATAACAGCAACGCCTGGACTTCGTCTTCGAATCCAATATGAACGGATATTAATCTTGATATTATTGAGTTGAATTCATTCACATGGTCTGTCACCGAGCCGCCTTCTTTCATCTTCAGATTCACCAACTGCCGAATCAAGAAAACCTTATTTGCCGCTGAAGGTTTTTCGTACATATTAGACAGCGCATTTATCAGATTGAAGGTTGTCTTTACACTGACAATATTGTATGATACATTCTTTGCCAATGATAACCTTATAACTCTAAGTGCCTGCCGATCTAATAAATCACATTCTTCCTGCGCCATCGTTTCAGGTTTTATTCCGAACAGTGGTAGGTGTAATTTTTTCTGGTAGAGATAATCTTCAATTTGCATTCTCCAAAATCCGAAATCGTGACCTTCGAATTTTTCGATCCTAACTTTCCCATCTTCAGCCATAGCTCTGAAAAACAATATTTTATAAGGCCAATCGAAAACCTCGTTTCTGATGTGGAAGATCAGACTAAGCTGCAACCACAGAGCATACGCGAGATACGACTTCCTTTAAACCCGGAGCTCTGATACCAGTTTGTTGGGATTCAACAAAACAAGTTAAGCACTTCTAGGCAAATCGATTAGTACGACTTCAATTAAACACAGAAATAATTTGGAGAATAACTGCAAACAAAACTGTAAACTTGGAACACAATATTTAACGTGGTTCACACGATCTGTCTGATCGGCTATTCCACGGGCGAACGAGAGAGAGAGAGAGGGTTTTATTATCACCAAGAAAATTACAATCATACAAGGCTAAACTGTACTTGTAGTCTGACCGCTCACAAGAAAAATAACTCACACTTTTGGCTGCCAACTGGACACTGCACAAAAGACTACTTGGTTTATTTTCTGTATATCACTCAATTGATGTTTGTTCTGTGTGTCTGTGTTGTGCTTACAACACTCCTATATATACACATAGTCATGGAGAGACACTAGCCATTAATTAAAGAAAAGGAGAATAAGTGGAGCACTAAGTCCTTCATTTGTGGCCAAGGGGAGCACTAAGCTCCCTCCTTTTGACTAATGGGTGCCTTCATACCTAACACTTCAACCACTCATCAGTACACTGATCTTGCCTCTGTGTTCCAGCTAATATAAGTATAACCATATCAAGACAACAACTACTACATGGACTCTGTTGCAAGCGCTCACATATATTTCAACAAAGGTAACACGCACTCTATAACATTATGTAATAATTCTAAATCATCGTAATGGTTGTAAATGGTGTTTGGCTTCCGGTTAGCCATATAGGTTCTATTTCAACCTCCAGTGAGGGAAAGAAATCCAAAGGTAAAAATAGATTTACATTATATGAAATGTCTGAAAAATGACATTGTGAAGCCTTCCAATAACACAGAGAATAACGAAGGACCTAGAAACAGTGGGTATGAAAAAATACCAAAGAAACATAAGCGATTAAGAGTGATGTCAAAGGAAGAAACTACAAAGTTAAAGGCAGTGAAGCAGATTCAAACTATAATGATTCCATATCCACTGGAGTCACAACTTTATGTGTACTTTGAAGATCCACTTGAGTGAGAAATCCCATTATTCGGTATCCCATAATAATAAGTTACTTGTTGCTGACAAAGAATGGAGGGCTAGAGGCTTATACAAAAGCCTTGAGGATAAAAAATTTCATAGAGTTAAAGGGAGATATAGGATGTGTTGTGCTCACTTTATAAGAACGAGAGTTGGTATATTGTCAAGTTACTAGCGAAAAAGAAGGCATTTCAAAATAAAGGGGTATTCAAGGTTATTGACGAAGTCGACAAAAAATTGATTATGATACGTACCAACTAGAGACTCATTCTGAAACATGAAATCTACCAAGTTTGCTCATTTCAGAGCCTTGTCTGTTAGCCACAACATATGAGGCTTCTTCAAGAGGTAAATCAACCAACTCTACATCTACAATAAATTGATTATGATACGCACCAACAAGAGACAAAACCGCGATCCAATCCTCTCACTAGTATCTCAGGAAATATCTCCAAACACAAAAAACTCTCCATTGGTTCGTTTAGAAAGATTTAAAATAGATTTGCACGAAGTCTTCATTTTTATTTAAGTATTGCGAAGCATACACTAAAAAACAATGATGACATTATTTGAGTTCCAAATTTCCCGATTTGCAAGAAAATTATCATTAATAACAACATGGTACTTAATAAATTTTGCCGGATAAATATTCCACATGAGTTGCCTCTATAATTGGAATAATTGTAATCAAAGAAACAAATTACCACAACGAGATCTAACAGTATTGAGCTACATTTTAATCATCGTCTTTTCTTGAACATCCAAAAACTTAGTCATATGTTATTGACTCGACCCCTATTACATTTCCATTTATCTACTAATTCTGAACCTACTAATGTTGTTTACGACCAACAAACAAAATTTTGTTTTTACATAAATTTATCATTAGCTTATGAACCAACTAATCTCAATCCAACTAATTTTATTTAGGGATAATGATCCGTAAGGATAATGAATTTTCTCCCGTGTATACATTTAGTCACTTATGTTTTTTTTTTTGTCTACATTTAGTCACTTATGTTTTATTGTGCACATATAACCATTAAATTTGTTTTTTTGTACACACATGACCATTAATTTTTTTTGTACAAATATGACCATTAAGTTATTGGTCATATGTGCAAAAAAAATAAGTTTAATTGTCAGCTGTGTACAAAAAAAACATAAGTGACTAAATGTGAACAATTTTAAAAAGTTTATAGGTAAATCAAGCTCAAAAATAAGTTCAGTAACCAAATATGAACAATTTTAATAATTCGTTAACTTATCAAATCATTATCTCTTATATTTATGAACCAAATAAAATACTTTACATATCTGGACAATAAGAGATTTTTTTGTTAGGTTATTTATGGGCAACTAATTTCGTTACTTTTATAACAATTATAGTTGTGGGACCCATTTCTATTTTATATTAGGGCTTTTATTAAGATATGAGAGAAATGATTAGTATAGTCTCATGTGAAGGACATGGATAGCAGATGAAATCTAACAAAAATGGATAATAGACCATCAATTACTACAACAAAAAAACAACCACAGGGTTGAGATGGTGAAAAAAAAAATTTGAATTTGAAATGCAATTTCAAAACAAACACTAGGACCATTTATATAAATTAATCTAAAAACTTTTAAAACGTAAATTCAAGGACACTTTATAACACACTAAATTCTTATACAGTTCTTTTTCTAGATCACCTCGGTTCCAATGGGAGGAAAAGCATTTGGAAGAAAAAGCTAAGTCATAAAAATTTCATTTCACCCATGTTTATTTTTTAGACAATCATCCATAGAAGAGTTTTAAATAAAAATTAAAATAAAAACACTTTAGATATCTCTATATTCTTTTTCATTAATTTACTTTTCGACCAAATAATTTTGGTTTTACATAACTTTATTATTTTTAATAAAAATATATTTGTGGGACCTATCTGTATTTTTCGAAAAGCTCTTTTGTAACTACAAGCTCTTATGAATAATCTCTTAGATGGGGATAGTAATTCATTCTCATCTCATTTTCTATATCAACTTTTTCTCTTTCTTCTTACTTTCATCTTTTCTCATCCCACTCCATTCTACACCCATGAAAGCACTTCCCACCGTACCCATTGAACTCGCGATGACACATCATATTTTTTATTATAAAATTAATTAATTAGTTACACAAATTAATTTAAAATTAAATTTAATATTCAAAATAATATTAAAATGCAATAAAAGATAAAAAAAACCAAATAACATTAAATTTAAAAGCACACGGTTACAAGATTAAAAAAACATAAATTCAAAAAAAACAACCTAAATACGAAAATAAAATCCTAAAGAGCGTTCACAAACAACCTAAAATTCCCAACCATATATCTGTGCTATTTGCTGTTTTTTCTCAAGAACCAATGTCAGTTGGGGTCCGGTCAAATGGTCATGGGGCGAAGAAAGAATTTTGAATCCTTTTGTTCGCGTGCCCATTTGAGCGCTGCTATCTATTGCTCAATGATGGTTGATTTCTTCTTCGATTCCTCCTCCTGTGTAGCCAGAATAGCCATTTTGTTTGCACGAAGGGTGTCTTTCTTGTGCGCTTCAACCTCAGTAGTCTCTGCAAGTTTGGATATCTTATACACGATGGTCTGATACCCCTCAGGTATTGATGAAGATCCAACCACATTTTTCCCTTTTCTTTGCCAGGAATGTGTTGACAGTTGTGGGGAAACATTGCCGGCCTCAACATCGACTGGATGAGGTGAACAGTGTGCATCGGAAGGGGAGTTCGTGAAGTGGTTGGAGTCGGATATCTTGCTTCGTTTGGAGGAATTCATTTCCATTTCCTCGCCTACAATCCATTTCCCTTGTTCTTTCAATATTTCACATGCCGCCATATGTGGCAACTTGTTTCGGGTGATTCTATGGTACTCACTAAGTGTGGCACGGATGTTGTTGTGTTTTTCCTTAAAAATGCAATTGAACTTGTTCACCTTTCCTTTCATGTCCTTCCACTTGGAGTATACTTGAGAGCGTGTCTTATCCGTCCCTCCAAGAAGCGCATCAAAATGTACCAACACGTGCTCCCAAAATGACTCCACCACGACTCCTCGTTCTACGTCCTTGGAAACACTAATATAAGTGTTCACCAAGGGGACCTCCTCGTTCTCCTTCCAGGAAAGACGTTTCACACGATTGGTGTAAGATCGTTTCTGCGAGGTCTTGGGAGGGGGTTGTTGTGTTTCTGGAACTACCTCCTGCACCTCCTACTCGGGTTCCACCTCCTCCTCCTGCTCCTCCACTTCCTCTTCCATCTCATCCTCAGAGATTGGTTGTGTTTCGTCACTTGACTCAGCCTCTTGTCTACGAAAATGAGAAGTGTCAGGGATGTAATATTGGGAGTTGGGCAATTGGCTGGGACTTTCTTGGAACTGGGGATAATTAGGTTAGAATTGGGGATAATTAGGTTGGAATGGGCCGAAATCCGATTGGAAATGGGTATAAGCTTGGAATTGGGGATATTGGTTGACGTTATGATAATTTGGGGATGCGGTCGAAGGGACATCATGACGGTTTTTATTTTTGGAAGAACCGCGTTTTTTGGAGTTGCCTCGGCTAGAACTCATTTTGTAAAAAGAGGGTTTTTTTAAAAAATAGGAAAGGATTTAGAGCGATGTTGAGAGAAAGAAAGAATGGAAGGTGTGAATTTTTTTAATGGGTATGGAAGTGGTATTTATAGGGAAAGGATGAGGGTAATTTTTGAAAGATTAAAATTTTTTTATATATCATTGGGTTCGGCCAGATGGTGAAACCACAACCCACCCATCTCATATGAGCGCGATCACCATGGTGCAGTCATCAAAGTGATACCACGGCGGTACCGCTCCTCTTCATCCTCGAACCCGCTCAAACCCACGCATTGTTCCGTCCACCCTTAGGGTGAAAAGGCCATCATAAAACAAAGACTTATTCTATTATAAAACTTATAGAAAATTTATTATTATGAATGCCTCTTGCTAGAACCCTTGAAAATTCCAAATTTTTTGTTGTCTAAATTTATTTAAAGTGTGTCGCTTTCTTTCATATTTCTTTTCTAAAATGCAGGCTAAAGAAAACATTTGTCAATTTTATTTTGAAGTGTTCCATATCCAAATAATCACCAATAGCCCATACCGATAGTGTTTTTTTAGCATAATAAGTTATTGTGTTACTTTTTTGTATTGAGATTTTATTTAGCCATTTAGCTAGGTTAACCATATATAACTCTCATATTTATATATGTCTTTTCCCTTCTTTGTATGTATATTCTATTCAATAATAAATACTAGTTGTTTCTTTTAATATTAGTTTACATCGTGTTAGAGCTCTATTCGATCCATGCCTTTTGAGTTGATGATTGTGGAAGACTTTGTAGTAGACGCCAATTGCATGGATCAAATTATCGAATTTTTTTTGGCACTCTTCATCATTTGTTATGGCTTCATTCTCGTGTTTGCTGGGTATGTTCTCGATTTCATTATTGTTTGATTGTCAATGATATTTCCGTTCATTTAGTGCTTGTTTGTTTTGATTGTTGCTAGTATTTGTTGGTATCTACTACTAGTATTGGTTTGTTTGATTCTTGTCAATGTGGCTCGTAATGATGATTCTATTTAGTCTGTTAGTACTCAACTTGATGACAAAAATTATTCATATTGGAGTTATGTAGTGAAGAACTTTTTGCATGGGAAACATATATGAGGTTATGTTAAAGGCATAGTAGGTACACTTAATGATGAACATGCTGCCAACTTTGGCACTTTTCTTGATACATGGGAGACAAATAATTCCAATATTATAACTTGGATCAACAATACTCTAACCAGGCGAAGTATGATATGGCAAAAGAAGTTTGTGATAACTTATATAAATTGTACATTCTTTCTAATTTTGATAAGTAGTACCAGTTAGAAGCAGATATTCGGGCACTCTGATAGAATACTATGAATGTTCAAGATTTGTATGTTGTTATGTCTGGTTTGTGAGATCAGTTGGTCCTTACAAAATCTGTTGAGTTAAAGTCTACAGAATATGTCGAGTTAAACTCACTCAGACCCTACATTGCTAGGAGAGAAGAGCAACGTTTGGTTTAATTTTGGATGGCGTTACAATTTGACTTTGAAGGGTTATGTGGAACAATCCTTCATCATATCCCACTTCCAACTGATGACTCGGTTGTTCATGAATTGATTGTAGAAGAGACCCGTCTCTAGTATTAGAGGTCTAAAGCATCCATTAGTCCTGCTAATTTTGTGGTTCCTTATTAACATCAAGCTACAAACTAGTCTAGACCAGACTCCAAAGTTGCTTTTGATCAATGCGCTTTTTGAAAATAGAAAGACCATTGAGAACCTTGGTACCTATTATTACTTAGCAAAACAGACCATCTAGACTTTCCTATCTTGTCCTTCTGGTCCTTCATCATGGACATCTCGAACACCATAATTTAGTGATATTGCTGCATTTTATGTAGATATTGATCCCAACGCTACCACTATGCCACCTTCTACTTTAGATCCTAATGTTTTTAGCAATTCAAACAATTTCTAGCCTTTAATCCTACTGTGATGCTAACATCTATGTCTCATTTTGGTCCTTCTTCGTCTAGTACTTCAGGCATTCCTTGATCCTCATATATATTGGATTCTGGTACATCTCATCATATGTCACCCTATTTGTCATCATTTGTCTAGTTATCTCATGGTTCACCCATTTCTGTCATGCCAACTAGTGCTGTATCGATGAAAGTAGAGTGTGTTGATTCCGTTGATACCCCTCATGTTTATTTCACTGATGTATATTATATTCCCACACATGGGTTAAACCTTTTTTCAATCAATCAATTGTGTAAATTAGGTTATTGGGTCTTGTTTCCTGGTTCCTTTTTTTTGTGTATGTGATGCTTAGTCTCAGAGGGTGATTGGGATTAATTGTAGGATAGGGAGACTTTTAATGAACTCAAAGTTTATGATAGGCATTCTCGTTTGAGACATGTGTCAGTGTCACATTTATAGTGTTTAGCATTTACAGGTGTTTTGGGTCATTTAAACAATTGTGATATATTTTTACTGTAGTCATTGTAAATTGGCTAAATTCACTGCTTTACCGCTTAATAAAATTGTATCTTGCTTTGTTGCTCTTTTTGATATTCCGCATTCCGATGAATGAGGTCCATCCCCAGTGTGTGATGAGGGAGGCTCCACATATTATGTCTCGTTTGTAGACAACTACAATTGTTATACTTGGTTTATCTCATGAAATGTATATATGATTTCTTGACTATCTATATAAATTCTAGAGATTTTGTCAAGACACAACACTCAATTATTGTAAAGTGTTATTAGTGTAATTTAGGGGAGGAATATACCTCTAATGACTTTACACAACTACTTGCATCTGATAGTACCATACACCAATCATCTTGTCCACACACTCCTCAATAAAATGGTGTTGGGAAAGAAAACATCTACATCTTATTGAAACTGTCCATTTTTTATCATTATCATATGAGGTTCTTAGTGCTTTTTAGGGGAAAGAACTCCTAACCGTTGCCTAAATGATCAATTGAATACCTATTTCACATTAATTCTAGGATGTCTCCTTTTGAAAAGTTGTATAGAAACATCCCAGATTATTCCCCATTACAATTGTTTGGGTAGAGATGCTTTGTTCTTCATCCTCATGTTGAGAGAAATAATTTATTTTCTCGGCCAACCTTATGTGGGTTTTGGGATTTGGCATTGGTAAAAAAGGATATCATTTCTTTGGTTTGATAAGTCAGAAACTATATGTCTCACAACATGTCGCCTTCTTGGTGTATATTTTGTTATTCTCCATTCCTGTTTAGTCGGATGACATGATACATTTATATCTTTAGGCTATTGATCATTTTGATATTTATGGCACAACATTTGATACCTTCTTGTTGCACCTACCTGCAATCGCTCCTCACATGTTGTGACTACAAATCCTTTGCCTCTTTGTAAGTCTACATGTATTCGTAAGACTACCAAACTACTAGATTTTACTTTTTTAATATTATTCAACTTTGTTTGCTTCTTTTATTGCCATTATACATCATCTATCAAAATTTGAGTCCTATAGAGACATTGTTTCTAATCCCATTTGGCAGGATGCTATGGCTAATGAGCTTACAACTATTTACCATACTCATACATGGGATCTAGTTTCGCTCCCACCCGAAAAGCAGACGATCAGATGTCGTTGGTTATAATAGATCAAAACCAAGGGTTATTTGAACGATAGTAGTTGTATCTATTCGTCAGTGGAAGACCTTCCAAATGAATGCCAATAATACCATTTTAAACGATGATCTTCATGAGGAAGTTTACATGACTCCTCCACAAGGTATTGCTCACTAGCCATTAGAAATTTGTCGGCTTCAAAAATACGGTCTTAAACAAGCCCCTCGGGCTTGGTTTGAGAAATTTTCTATAATTATTACTTCTTTTGGTTTTCTTCCTAGTAATCATAATTCAACATTGTTTGTTTGATACACGAATCCTGGTCGGATTCTCCTATCCTTATGTGTAAATGATATGGTTCTTAGTGCTGATGACAATGATGTGATTGAGTCTTTGAAGCGTGATTTGCCTCATTGTTTTATAATAAAAGACTTGAGCTTTCTATGCTACTTTTTGGGTATTGAGGTTGCTCAATCTAAAACGGGTTTTCTTCTATCTCAAACAAAATACATATCGGATTTATTTGAATGTGCTTGACTCTCTAACGATTTGACTGTTGATACGCCTCTTGAAACAAATGCTCGATATTTCCCACTGATGGTGTTCCTTTATCGGATCCAAGTCTATACGTACTATCTTGGGTAGTTCTGTTCATCTTACAGTCATTAACATAGCTTATACAGTTAATGTGGTTAGCCAGTTTGTCACTGCTCCTACTAGTGTTCATTGGGGAGTTGTTCTTCATATTTTGAGATATCTTTGCGGGTCCCACTCTTAGAGTCTTTTGTTCCCCTCGACATCTTCTTTAGAGCTGCATGCTTATAGTGATGTTGGTTGGGATAACGATCCTAATGATCACAAGTTCACTACTGGTTTCTGTATTTTCTTGGAGATTCTTCGGTCTCGTGGAAAAGTAAGAACCAAAATGTTGTCTCTCGGTATTCTACCGAGGTTGAGTATCAAGCTATGGTTATTACTTATGAGATTGTTTGGTTATGTTAGCTTCTTGATATGGTTGTTGATATTTCCTAGCCTACATTCTTACATTGTGACAACAACAATGCAATGTAGATTGTGACAAATTTTCTGTTTTTATGAGCGTGCGAAGCCTATTGAGTTTAATTGTAGATTGATGATATTTTCACGAAGGCTCAGTCATTATCTCTGTTTTATTTTTTCTTTGACAAACTCTCAATGTTTATTGTTATCCTATTGTGAGTTTGAATAAAGATGCTAACATAATAAGTTATTAAACTATTTTTTATAATGAGCTTTTGTTTAGCCATTTGGCTAAGTTTATAACCAATGATAACTTTTCTATTTATAATTGTATTTTCTTTTAATTATATGTATATTCTATTGAATAATAAACCCTAAGTTTTCTTTCAAAATTAGTTTATATATATATATATATATATATATATATATATATATATATATATATATATATATATATATATATATATATATATATATATATATATATATATATATATATATATATATATATATAGAAGGAGGATCGTGTTGGAACCCAAAATCCGGTAAGAACCGCGAGAACAAATCTGGACCTTTAATCTTGAAAAATGGATGGATTAGATTCAGTGTGTAAATAATGATCATGTATTAAAATTCAGGGGTTGTTTTTGTTAATATCAGAAACTAAAATGGAGGAAAAGAGAAGTTTCTAAGGGTGGGGGGAGTAATACCCACTGAACCCACTGAACCCACTCGCCACGTCAGCTTTTCTCTCTCCTCTCACTTCCATCTTTCCCTATCTTTCACCAATCTTTCACCCATGGAACCAGTATCCACTGAACCCACAATGCCACATCAGATTCTTAATATTAAATTAAATAAATAATACCCAAAATAATAATTTAATTATATATATATATATATATATATATATATATATATATATATATATATACTCATACATACGTGTGTATGTATATATATGTTTGTGTATGTGTGTGTGTATATATATATATATATATATATATATATATATATATATATATATATATATATATATATATATATATATATATATATATATATAACGTGTGTGTGTATATATATGTTTGTGTGTGTATGTATATATATTTGCAGCGGTTTCACACGGCTTCACCATCCCGATCCTCAACCCGCTTGGCTCGAACTTGATGAAACCGCAAGGCAGGGGGCAGCGGTACCGGAGGTACCGACGGTACCGGCGGTACCGCCCCATCCCGCTTCCAATCTATCGCGAGCCCGATGACCACTCCGTCCACCCTAAGGTTATTTTAGTCTTTTGCATCGTCACTTTTCCAGCCAAATTGAGAAGCCATGTGTCTCACTCTCCACACGCCAAGTGTCAGCATATGATTGGATGAGTTTTATTTATTTTCCACCCAGTTTGTATTTTGGCAATAACTTTTTTTTCTTTGAAAAAAGAATTCTGTAAAAACCAAAGTTCTTAAAATTTAATTATCTACAAAACAAGCACAATCATGAAAATTTGAAAAAGAAATATTTTTTATTTTTTATTTTTATAAAAAATCAAAAATTCAAAAAAAAATTCAAAAAATTATGAAAATTTAAGGGGTCATTATAGATATTATATTAATAAGTTTGCAAAAATATTTTTTGAAAAAAGATTTTTTTTCGTGTTCATTTTTATATTTTTAAGTAAAAAAACTTATCAAAATAGCAAAAAAAATACATATGATCCAAAAATATTAAAACCAAAATATGTGTTATGATTCAAAACTTATGATCCAAGATCCAAAATTCGTTATGATTCAAGATCCAACAGTCGTTATGATCCAAAATGAGTTAAAAAAACATACAGCGACAAAATTATTCAAAACTTATGATCCAAGATGCAAAAAAACTATGATCCAAAAATACATGATCCAAAATGTTATGATTAAAAATATCATGATCCAAAATGATTAGATTAAAGATACGAAAAAAAAAAACGTTAAAATTAAGATTAAAAAATATTAAAAATTATAAAATATACATAAAAATGAAAAAAAATAAATAAATAAATAAAAATCGAGTACTGTAGCATATAAAAAAAATTAAAAAAATTAAAAAAAAATAAAACACTAAAAACCGAGTATAATCGAAAATAAAAAAAAATTTGAAAAAAAAATAATTTTTTTTGAAAAAAAATAAATAAAAAATAAATAAAAAAACGAAAAAAAAAAACGAAAAAAGATAAAGAAAACGAAAAAAAAACCCACTTAAATCACGTTGAAAAAAAAACTCACTTAAATCCTCTAGTTCGTATTTCGTTCCGTGGACGTGCGTCGCACGTGATTGCGTCACGTCGAAGGAAGACGTTTTGACGTTATTGCCCTTATGAGAATGATTGGACGAAAAGAGTTCTCGCGGTTCCTACCGGATTTTGGGTTTCTATCGGATCCTAACCCTATATATATATATATATATATATATATATATATATATATATATATATATATATATATATATATATATATATATATATATATATATATATAATCTCGAGGGACATATGATCTAATTTATTAATTATTTTTAATATTTGTCTTCATCGCTATTGATATAATTTAAGTAGGTAAATACAAATTTACAGTAAGGTAGCGTTTTTGGCTTAGATAATTATGCACTCCGCGGTATCTGTTAATAACTTATTTTGTCTGATTTTATTTTCTTGGGGATATTTCGTGGTAAATAATGGTCACATATAAGTGTTTACTTATGTTAATAATATTAGTATTCAATGTAGTTTTCTAATTAAATTTTGTACTGGTGTATAGATGAAATATTATAAATTACATACAACGATAAATGTATACCTAAACCATACCACATAAAACAAAATCATGAGTACTATATTTGTTGAAACATCACAAATCCCCAGATTGGCCTTTCTGCCCCTTCTTCCATTCACTTTGGTTTTTTATTTTTATATATCTTCCATCAATATGTTTCTTTTCTTATATATAAATAAACCGCAAATGGGGAAATGGGCATTGAATTATTAATTATTAATTATTATTATTCAGGTGCGGTTTTTGTTCCTGCATCACTGCATGCTTGCATGCGGGTTCATTACCCCCATGTCTTGTGTCTTACAAGCGTTTTTTGTGAAGGCTAAATCACAAAAATGACTCGATACGAGATAGTGGTATAGTGATTCTACTAGTTATTATTTATTTAAGAAATTGGATCTTTTTAAATGTCAAATTTTTATTATATATTATATTGTGTAAACAGTTTGCGAAATACCTTTAATATTTATCGTTTTTTTTCTTCAAAACCAAAGAATCTTGACTTTTTATATAAAACTATGTCTTGCAATACCTTTCCGAAATACTCGTCGTTTGCAAAATGCGGTAATTCTTGTTATTTATGCTGCCGGTTATTCACCCATAAATGAATTAGAATTACAAAGCTACTTACGGTAGAATATATTTTTGTAAAGAAAAATGGCAAATCGCACCATATGAGCAGCCTACGTCACTCCGTCTGAAGGCCTACGTGGGAGGTCAACCGCAGAACACTAACAATTTTTGTACGTGCTAGGATTTGAACCCTAAACCTGTGTGAAATTCCACACCTCAGCCACTAGGCTCCCATTGCGGGAGCACTAGATCTTTGTAGTAGTGGAGCGTTGGGGTAATCGGATTTTGGATCATACGATGTCAGAACTGAAGAGTCATTTCTTAGATATGTCGTTGAGTATATGGGTTGGTAAATTTGATGGCAAAAAATCTAGGTATATCGGTTCAGATCATGCTATCTTTCAAATATATAAATATTGATATCGTTTTCTAGATACTTGATGAAGACGATGTAAATGATAGATTGTGTGGAAACCCTCACTTAGGGTTGCGTGTATAAGGCTAAGCGGAGTGGTTGCCTATGAAACCATCGGCATCGGCTGCCACGTAGGCGTCACGTAGGATGCCTACGAAAATACATTTTGATGCCTACAATGAGGGGTGGATACCACCAACATTTTTATTATTTTTAGATTTAATATTAAATTAAAGGAAGAGAGAGATAGAGAGAATAAAGGAAGAGAGAGAGAGAAGATGCCTCCAATATTTCATCGGCATTCCTATGTAGATGGTCAATGTCTATGGGCGATGCCTCCAACACGGAATGGTGATGACGATGGCATCAATGTGCCATGTAGATGCCGGTGAGAAAAATATGCACCATTCCGTTTAGTCTAAATTATAATATATAAAGATACAATTTACAATAAAGTCTTTATACTATATAAGGCCATGGGGAGTATCCATGTTATAGCAATGATGTTAACACCAAAAAGTGATGCAACGTCACCACCACCTTTAACATCAAAAGTGGGGGTGTGGTGGTATTATAGCAAGTGATGTTATAGCATTTTTTTTCTTTTTTTTAACCGAAAATACAAAAAAATTATATAATTGAAGTTTTTTTTAACAACAAAACTACCATTTCATTTAATAAAAAACAAATTACAAAATCCTAAAAATTTCAGAAACAACAATACGTAAAATCTAAAGTTTACGCTTCGTCATCGTCTTCGTCATCATCGCTGATATTCCAACGTTTTAGGATCATGTCTTTCAACTTGTCAATTGCCTTTAGATGTTTACGCGAAACCGTTGGATTTGGAACAATAGCCAATGTTCGTACATCGCGTTCCATTTGGGCCTCGCGATGTCGTTCGACTTTAGCCTTTTCTTTCTCTTTAAGAAACTCTACATGTTCTTCGAGTTTCCCGCCTAATTTTTAGGCAACGAGGAGGGCCACATTTGATTCGGCCGCCGATAAGGAAGGTGGTTCTCGCGCGATCCGTTTTGCCTTCGTTCTTCCAATGGGACGTTTTTGGCCGTGTTGTTGTGGCTCGTCGACATCAATTGGTTCATCGTTGAGGTCGACGCTTGCGACTTCGGGTTCCGACCTCTTCGACCCACTTGATTGCGATAATGCATCCGGATACATGCATCGACTTGGTGTTGTTATAAATGCCGTTGAAAGCGTTGCACTCCCGAAGAAGAGATGTCCACTTTCCACTAAGGGCGTCGGACGTTCAATAAATTCCACGACCCATACCGTCGTGAAACCTTTTTAAAACTCTCCGCCAAAAAGCGTCGCCGGGTTGGGCGTTTCCAACTCTTGAGTCGCAAGAGATGGAAATGTAACTCTCCGCCAACATGACCTCCTCGTCGGACGTCTACTTCACTCTTCGAAGAGGTTCGTTTGTCGCCTTTTTCTTTCCCCTTCGTTTGTCTCTTTGCAACACCTCCGGTTGCGTTTCTACAACAACATCGTCATCTTCGTCTACTAGACGATGTTCTTGTGATGAGGGGGTCGATTGGGGTTGTTGTGAGGGTGAAGGTGATGGTGAGGGTTGGTTTTGTTGATTATTTTGAGCCGCTTGAAGTTGGATCAAATTTTGGCGCATTTGATATAACTCTTGCAAATGTTGAGGATTCAAACCGGAGAGTGGGGTTGGAACAAAAGTACCTTGGGGAGAGAATTGGTTTTGGGTAGGATATGGGTTATTTTGGAAGGCATTGTTGGTAGGCATGGTTGGGGAATAGAAGCCTTGGTTTTGGGTTGGTAATTGAAGCAATTCCAAAAATGGTAGATTGTGGTGAGGATTGGAAGAGTTTGGATTGGGAGAGTTTTGATCCATTTGAGTGGTATTGAGTGTGTAAAAAATAGGTGAAATGAGTTGATTGATTGTGTAAAAAAAATAGTTGAAATAGGTTGGTATTTATAGAAGATGAATAAAGGAATTTAAGGTTTTTTTTTATATCAAACGGTCGTGTGACCGTTGCCTCTCAACGGCCAAATTCCAACGGGCAAAAGGGATCAAATGGAGCCGTTAACGGGCGTGGTCAATTTGGTGTAGCATGGTGGATGGCGGATGGCGCGATGATGGGGGTGGTGTTTCGCAGGTATGGCGGCGCCATAGGGCTTTGGCGCGTCCTATGGCGCGGGTACTCCTCATGGCCTAAAGAGTATAAAAACAAAAACAAATAAATATAACATAACTCTCTAACACACACCCGCAGTTGGAGCATGAGGTTCTCGAATGTTCAAACTATCTTCAGAGCCAAGCAGTTTCAACAAGTACATTAGCTACTCCCGGTATTCGACTTTGAAACTAGACCGTTAAACGACATTTTGCCGTTTGGAGGACCAAGACACAAGATTATTGTCAAGATAAACATATATACCACGCACATGACTAATCACAACACGATCCCTGACAAAATATAAGTCTATTTTCACATGCTTGGTTTTGTGGTACTGAACCGGATTAAAGGCTAAATGCATGACACCGACATTGTCATAAAAGATAATGGTAGCACCCAAGCGATTAACAACTGACGAGCGAATATGAATACAAGGCATTATAGTACCCTTAAGATACCTCAAAATACGCTTGATGGCTAAAAAAATAGAGGACACTTGGATCATGTATAAAGAGACAAACTAGCTATACACAATAAGCAATATATAGACAAGTAATTGTTAGATATTAAAGAACCTGCAAATTAGAAACATGCTCACCATCGGTGGAGAGCTACGACTTGGTGTCACCTGGAGAGCTATAGGGATTACATGTAGCCATCCATATCAGCTCATTTAAGAATCTCCTAAGCAAAGGTATTTTGTGATATAAAGAGTCCGGAAACATTGCGAGAGGTAGAACTACCAAGGAAGAAGGAAGAATGACAAAGGCCCTAGATCAGACATGGGGAAATCAAAATATAAGCGAGAGATAACTCTAATGATGAACATAAAGGAAACATTAGTGAGAATGATGTCATGTACATAAAGTAGAAGGTAGATGGTATCAAGCATGTAATGATACGTGAAGAGAGAGCTGTCCACTTTGTTGCTAATGACTCCTATAGAAGATTTATAAATAGCAAACCACTGACACCATACATGAGGGGTCTGTTTAAGACCATATAATGCCTTTCATGAATGACACACATGATCAGGAAACTAGGGTTTGACATACCCAAAAGGTTGGAATATATAAACAGTTTCGGCAAGATCGCCATGAAGGAATTTTTTTTGACATCAGGTTGATGAATAGGCCAATTTCGAGAAATAAAGATGCTAAGGAAAGTGCGAATAGTGATTGGTTTGACAAACAGGCTAAAAGTGTCTCCAAAGTCCAAACCCGGTTGCTGAGAGAAACTTATGCAATGAGGCAGCCTTTGTACCAATTAAGGTGACTAATGATGTCAAATTTATAATGATAAAGCCATTCACAACCGACTATGTTAGTCGTAGGAGGTTGTTGGACTACATCACAGGTGTGATTGGATTGTAGATCCAACATCTCGGAATCCATGTCAAACTGCCAATGAGTGTCACACATAGGTTGGGCAGTAGGTCGAGGAATACGAGAGACATTTTTAGTGACAGAAGGTTAAAAGATTTGCTTTGGCTTAAGGGAACCAGTGCGAGATAAGGTGACCATAGGATGACTTGACGTAGAGGGAGGTATGACAGGAAAAGAAGTCGGGCTGATGGTTCACTAAAATTAGGGAAATCGGCCGGAGGAGTAGGATTTCGAACAACGTGTTTTGAAAATACATCAGATGTGAAGGTGGAGAGGAGAGATGGATCATCATTAAATATGAATGAGTCATAGGTAGTAGAAGAAAGGGAATAATGAAAATCCCTATAAGGAAAAGCATGAAAACCGAGAACACTAGTTTCATGTCTATAGAAGAGCATTGGAAGTAACTAGAGGCTAAAGGCATCAAAACTGAGAACATTGTTAAGTGTGTGCAAGACAGAAACTTAAACGGTCATGTAAATTTACAATTTTAGTTTATGTGGCCGTGTAAGGCTAAGCGGTGTGGTGCTGGAGGCACCCACCTCCACGTCAGCAATAACCCCTCCAAAACCAAACTCATTGCCGGAAAAAAGAGACGCGTAGTGGTGCCGAAGGTTGTTGGCAGCAAGGTAGAAGAGAAAGAGAGAGAGAGAGAGCTAAAAGACAGGGAGAAGAGAGAAAGAGAAGAGAGAGAACGGCAAGGGAGTGTCGCTGGCTCCTTGCCGCTGAAGCTTGCTGCGGTCACGGGACGGTGTTTGCCGCCGGCAACACACGCCAACTCGGATGCCGCCAACGACCCCACCCCCCACTCCGTATAGCCTAAATAATAAAATTACATAGTTCTCCCACGGCTGAATTTCACTTTAAAAAGGGCGTAAGGCAAGGAGATCCGATGGCCCCCTTTCTCTTTGTGTTGGCTATGGAGGGGCTGTCCGTTTCTATCAAGGAAGCTTGTAATCAGTTCATCTATAACGGTATCTCATTATCCAATGATGGTCCGTGCATTACTCACTTAATGTACACGGATGACGTAAAGTTTATCGGAGAATGGTCTGAATTTAAATCGCATTCTGAGATGCTTTTATATGGTTTCGGGGCTTAAAGTGAATCTTCTTAAAAGTAAAATTTTTGGAGTGGGAGTGGATAATGAAGATCTTATGCGATGTGCCAGCCTCTTATCTTGTGAGCCTTAGGTTTTTCCTTGTGTTTTTCTTGGGCTCCCAATCGGGGCAAACATGAAATTATCTAAAAATTGGAAACCTTTGTTGAGAAATTTAGGTCGAGACTGTCTAATTGGAAGGCGAAATTGGTGTCTTTTGGTGGAAAGTTAACTCTTATCAACTCCGTTCTAAGTAGTCTACCCTTATATTATTTCTCGTTGTTTAAGGCGCCTAAGAAGGTTATTGGTTTGCTTGAGTCTATAAGAAGAAACTTTTTATGGGGAAGCAATGAGAATAATAGAAAAATTCACTGGATCGCTTGGAGTAATATTATGAAGCCTAAAAAAGCAGGTGGCTTAGGAATCAATTGTTTAAGAGAAATGAATATTTCTCTACTCACCAAGTGGATTTGGAGGCTTAAAGCTCAGCCGGATTGTCTTTGGGCGCGTAGTGTGAAGTCCATTCATGGGTTGAGAGGTCACGAAGAGGAAAATTGGCTAAAAAGAGTCTCAATGGCGTTTGGTTATCGATTTCAGAAGTTGTTTCTGATTTGAACGAATTGGAATGTTAATTTAGGTAATTGTTTGTTGAAAAGATTAGGAAAAGGGGATAGCTCTTTTTTCTGAAAGGATAGATGGCTGGGCGGCTCTAGTCTTAAAGATATGTTTAATCATTTGTATGCTTTGGAGTCTCGGAAGGAATGTTTTGTCATGGATAGGGTGGTTTTGGACGGTTCTACGGAGGAGAAGTGGGAATGGAAAAGGTCGCTAAGGAGGGGTAGAGAGAGGAATGATTTAGAAGAATTGAGAAACCTCTTAAGAGATATTAAGCTTTCTTCTGTTCCGGATAGCTGGAGGTGGATTTTAGGCTCCAATGGTTGCTTCTCGGTTCATTCCTTGAGGAATGAGATTGCAAAGGAGAGATGGGGTAGCAGCGTGGATAATTTTCGCTGGTTAAAGGTGGTTCATGTGAATGTAAGTTGCTTTGTTTGGAGGTTTGTGAGAAACAGAATTGATGTCCTTGATAATATTGCGGTTCGTGGTGTTCGGCTTGATTCTTGTAGATGTAACTGTTGTGGGACAGAAGATGAGAATCTGCAGCATGTTTTCTTTGAGTGCAAATTTGCTAAAGACATGTGGTGAGAAATTGTTAATTGGTGTTAGACTATTACTAAGATTCTGGGTAACTTGGAGTGTTTCAAAGAAATTCTCTTTTGCAAGAGTGGAGATAAAAACATGTTAAAGTTAAGGGTTGGGATTCTTCATGCGACTGTTTGGTCGATATGGAAGGCGAGGAACGAGGCTGCTTTTAAAAAGATAAAGCCACGGACGTCTAGCATTGTTGATGGTATTAAAGTTGATGTTTTTAATTGGTTTAGATTTAGATGTTTCAAATCTGTTGTTTGGAATGATTGGTTAGTTTGTCCAGTTAATTGTATGTTGTAACTGTTTCTAGAGCCTTGATAGCTATTTTTTCGTAATGTTAGTCGCCGTTCTAAAAAAAAACAAGTTCTTTTTAACAGGTTTGATTATCGTCAAAAAAAAAAAAAAAAAAAAAACATAGTCATGTAAGTCATCAGACTTGCACAATTCGTATAGAAAATCTAAAAACAATGTCCTACTTGTCTAACTCGATTCTAACACCTCCAAACCCATTTTAAGGACTTAAAGTGATAATAATTGATTCAAAACTTCACTTAAACATAGAATAAAGTTATAAAAACTTAATTTATGTATTAGTCCAAGATATCATCCATTAAATCTCAAATTCAAGCTTCAAACCAAGGAATGATCACTAGATTTTTAATACATATATATAGTAAACAGATAACATCATCTTTAAAGTAAAAGTGAACTTAGTTGGATGCTACGATTAATATGGGATAAAGTAAAAATGTAGACCCCAAATGTAAACATAAGACTTAAGGTAGTATTTAGCAACACTCACATTTTCTGTTATATAACGAAGATGGTTATATGGGTGACTCGTGATCATAGTTGCAATAGTTGATTGCTAACTTTCAGGTTATCTGTATAACCTAGACAAGAACTATATATGTCAATCGATCTATTATCAAGAAAAATTTGAGTGAACTAAATTCATATCAAATTGTATCTTAATATAGTCAAAGTTGCAACACGCCAAATATTTAATTCAAAATTTTCAACAATGACAATTATCTTTGACATCAAATATCAAGCACTATGCAGTTATCTCGGCCATAAACCTTATAGCGGTCACCTAGCGAGATTCGATTTAGCGTTTATCGCGGTGGTATAGCGGAGTTTTTTTTGTTGTTACTTTTAGACTATTAATACTACGTAAAATTAATATCACAAAAAGTTGCATAAAAATGGCACATAAAACATAGATAGTATTCTAATATGAAAAGTGTCAACGTGTCTCGACAAATCTCTATAACGATCCCGCGCGATATCGCTATCTCGAGCTCCTAAATCTCCTAAATCTCAGCAAATCTCGGACATTACCGCTATCTCGGGAAAATCTCGGACAATATCGCTATCTCGGGTTCCTAAATCTCGGCAAATCTCGGACATTATCGGCGAGATTCTCGCTGGCGAGATTAATGACCGAGATTTTGATTTCTATCTCGGCCTAACCCCGCGAAACGCTATCTCGGCGCTATCTCGGCGAGATCTCGCGCGATTGAGTGCATAGATCAAGCATGATTCAAACATAAGTGATTCACTTCATGTCAAATGAGAATTGTCAAGAAAGTGTCCATTGTTAAGTTTTCATTTGTTTGGTATGGTTTTAACAAAAGATAAGGTATAAAAGACCACACAAAATGAAGGGGAGGAAACTTTTGGTCCCCAACGAACTATGCAAGTAAACAATAATGTTCAAAACATGATGCCATAAACATAGGACACTAGAAAAGACAAATACCCTATTCTATTTGCATAACGCATTGTGGAATTGTGGTCACTCAAGCATGGGACTATGTCTATATAAGGTATACGTAGAGTCACAAGCTTGAAAACTATTTATAATGTGATTAACTGCGACAATCTATTGACTAAGATCACGATCAATGGGAAGTCATAAGGTTGGGTTAAGATAAATAGTACTCCGTTATCTCGAAACAAGCGGAACAACTTTTATTTAACTTTTTATTTAACTCACTACTCGCGTAGTATAAATATGTTTTCTTTAGATGCTCATTTAGACCAACCGGAGCGGAAGCGGTGTCCGAGTGCGGTGTCCGACGTGTCATCCCACCACGCGCGGTAACACCGCCTCACTTGGGATTGTGACCGCGGTGATGGTTCTTCCCCGGGGTTGTGACACCTAGTGGTGAATCTAGAATAGAATATCACATGGTTCTCTAATCAAATGAAATCGAAAAAATTGCAAAATTCAGCACTAAGGTAGGTCTTAAAACATTTCCTAGATAGGTCCTAATTTTTTTTCTATATAAAATTTAAATAAATTTAAAAATTTAGGTTGGTCCTCGGACCTACCTTGCTATATATTACCTCCGCCCCACTGACACCGTGCGACAAACCACACCCCATTTTCTATTTTAAACCCCCCCCCTCCCCCAACGTCTCTTTTGTGCTAATGGTCAAGAACAAAAAAAAACCCAAAATTTTTTAAACATTTACTAACTATATATACACATATTTACACACAAAAAATTACACATATTTTACATCCATCTCTATCTAAAAATTTCAAAAATCATGTCTAACCAAGATTCTCCAAACAATCAAACGCCACCAACGAATCGAAACCGACAAAGCGTTCTCGGTTTCGAGCAATTCTACACCCTGAACGTTTACCGTCCACAAATGGACCAACCGATTTTCTCACCAACGTTTTCCAATACCAAAGGTTGGGTTCCGCAAATGCAACCGCAAATTTATACCATAATATTCAACCATTTCCCGACATACCAACCCAACAATTCCAAAACCCAATACCCGATTCCGTTCCCGAAACACAAGGTTCACCGGAATTAGTACCGGAAACGCAACCGGAAGCCCAACCCGCGGCACAAAGGAGAGGAAAAGCGCAAAGACAACAATGGACAACCCAAGAGAAAATCGCGTTAGCCAATTCGTGGATTGACATTTCCGAGGATGCGGCGGCCGGAAACGCCCAAGCGGCGGACAACTTTTGGTTGCGGGTACGGGACCGCTTTCACCAAGAATTAGGCCGGGAGGTTTACCGTTCCAAATACTCGTTGACAACAAAATACCGCGATATAAACCGTGCGACAATGAAGTTTAACAGATTGTTACAAAATATACGAACGCATAGGAAAAGCGGTCAAACGGAGCAACATGTTTTCAAGGAAGCGCTAAAAATTTACAATGACGACAATAATGGAACGGCTTTCCGATACGTTGAGTTTTTGCGTATCGTTGAAAAAAAGCAAAAAATGGCATATTCAAACGCCAAACACGACGTTCCGGCCCTGGCAAGAAAGCGTTCG
Organism: Cichorium intybus; assembly: GCA_023525715.1. Lineage (NCBI taxonomy): Eukaryota > Viridiplantae > Streptophyta > Magnoliopsida > Asterales > Asteraceae > Cichorium > Cichorium intybus. The sequence continues at coordinate 32,261 of JAKNSD010000137.1, forward strand.
AAAACTTCCGAGTCAAGTCGCAACACTACCTCCTCCGACGCTCGTATCAACCTCGATTTAAATGATGAGCTCGACGACGACCCCCTCAAATTTCCCAAATTCCGCCGGCCGATGGGACGAGATGCCGCAAAAAGAAAAGGAAAAGTGACTTCGTCGAGTGTGGGAGGTGGCTCGGAAAGTAGCGAAGACGTCGCACTTATGCGGGTGGAATTCGAACGCTACAATTTAAGTATCGCCGAGCGGATTGAGTTGGACAAAAAAAGCGTTGGAAGAAAAACAACAAGCCCGGGAAAAACGTTAATGATCATGTGATAAAAAACAACGGCTCCGTGAAGAAAAACAACGTATAAAAGATATTAAGTTTTTTACGTCCAATCCGGAGGAGGGTCTCGAGGGGCAACAACGGGAGTTGGTTTTAAAATTGAAAGCGGATATTATGGCAAAATATGGTTACTAGGTTGTTGTTTAATTTTTTTCGTTTTTCGTTTTATCGTTTTAGTTGTCTTTTTTTAATTTGTAGGTTGTCGGTTTTGTTTTTCGATTTTAATTTAACGTTTGTCGTTTTAATTTCCAGTTGTAATTTTTAATAAATGAAATGTTTTATTTTAGAAAAAAAGTTATTTGTTTTAGTTTAGTTTATTTTTTATTTATTTAAAACAAAAAGTGAGTAGTTAGTAAGTGGTTACAATTTCCTAGCTTGAAGATGTGAGGGGTTAGCGAGGGGAATGTGAGGTGGCGCCTATATGACACTCCAACCCCTTAAGATGAGTGGTTACGGCTCCTCTTGATCTTAAAGAATTATTGTTTCATCTTCGAAAATAATTAAAAATAATATTACTTACTTTAATATGAGTAATGGAAGATGTGCATTTAAGTGTAGGAAAGTAGGAAACCATCCAACATATATTAGAACATCATTAAGTTATTATATAAATTTTATGTAATGATTCTTGGTCTGTTTTAGAAATTCTTTCAACAAACAAAACATTTTCAATAATTAAGACATTTTGAAACATTTCCTAATCATATTTCTAGGGTGCTTAGCTTTTTAATTTTAAGTAATATAGTGAAAAATACTCCACGTTTTTAAGATGCATAAATGTATTTTCGATATCTTGCTAAAATAAGCTGCTAAAGATAAGAATCGTGGTGGCTAGTCATTACCATCTAGATATAGATAATGAAACCAACCATCTTGTTGTAACGTTTATAAATGTGCTCCTCGGCGTCAACTATCTTTGAGGTGCTATGAGGATGATTATTATCTCCAATGATTTGGCTTATCTCTTTAAAAATAAATATATAGAGATATAATAGCGTTACAACATACAAAATAGGCTTTATCGGGCCACACTAATAACCGTTAGTGATTAGGGTTAATATCCATTAGGGTTTAGGTTAGGCCAAGAGCCGTCCATTTTGTATCCTATTTATACGAGGTTTTAACCTCATTATTATGATCAAGCATTCTATATTCTATCATGGTATCAGAGCTCTAGGTTAAAACCCTACTGCTGACCACAACCCCCGCCGCCGACCGCCACCTCCAACGACCTTCTAGTCGTCGGAGGTGCCTTCAATATTTTTTCCCTTTCATTTTTCTTCTCATAAAATAATAATACAACCGCCGGCACCAAACAAAGCTCCGCCATTGGCTTCTTCTACTATCTCGTCTGCTACGACCCCTCTCCTTTGATGACCTCTTCTCCTCTGGACATTCTTCGTCGGACAGCCTCTGATTTGCAGTCGTCTCTGCCGCAGCTCGAGCCTTCTCTCTTTGCTCGCTGCCTTTCTCCGGACTCCTCTACCGTCGGCTCCATGATCGTTGTCACGACTCTCTCTTCTTCTTCAACGGAACCGCCTCGAGCCGCTCCTCCTCCTTTCTTCTTCTTCGACGATCAGTCATAGTTAGCCACCATCGTCAGAGCTTTGCCACCGCCGCTGCCGCTGTTTTTCAATTATGTTTTTTTATGTTTTGTTTATCTTTTCAGTTTAATCGTCTCCTTCGATCAAACTGCGGGGGAATGCTAGTGATTAGGGTTAATACCCATTAGGGTTTAGGTTAGGCCAAGATCCGCCCATTTTGTATCCTATTTATATGAGGTTTTAACCTCATTATTATGATCAACCATTCTATATTCTATCAATAACAACCATAAATCTAAATTGTTTTACACTATCGTTAGGTGATATACGACTAATGCCCCCCTCAAGCGAGGAGGTGGGGGACCAGGACCAACACAGAGCTTGGAGCCTAAATAAACAAAAAAGTTGTCGAGGTAGACTTTTTGTGAAGATATTTGCTACTTGATGATTGGATGGAAACAAAACGTGTAGCAAGGCATTTTGAGGATACAAGTTCACGAATAAAGTGATAGTCAATGTCAATGTGTTTGGCACGCTTATGAGCGATCAGGTTCTAGCTAAGGAAAATAATACTCTTATTGTCACAAAAAAGTGTCGGTGTAGAAGAGATGGGAACATCCAGTTCTCGTAGAAGGGAAGTAATACAAACAACTTCTGAGGCTGCATTCGCTAGAGCTCGATATTCAGACTCACAACTTGAATGTAGTGCCGGCTGCTTTAGCACTCCATGAAACGAGATTGACACCGAGGAAGATAGAATATCCATACGTTGAACGACACGTTTCAGTGCATCGAGCCTAGTCAGCATCAGAATAGGCAAGAAGGGACTTGTGAGAGGAGCGATTGAAGGTGAGGCCAAAGGACAACGTTCCTTTAACATACCGAAGTATTTGCTTGACTGCTTGAAAATGTTGTGAGGTTGGTCCATGAAGAAATTGACTGACCTGATTTACCGCATACGATAAGTTGGGACGAGTAATGGTCAAATATTACAGCACACCAATAAGAGAGCGGTACAAAGTTGATTCAGAAAATGCGTCTCCATGAGAGGTGAGATGAGCATAAGTTGTAAGCGGTATAGACACGGGGTTGGAATCAAGTAAACCGGCATGAGAAAGTATGTCGGTGGCATACTTTGTTTGTGTAAGGAACAAACCAGTGTCGGTATAAGCAACCTCAAGTCCTAAGAAATAATTTAGTTTGTCCAAGTCCTTAATTGCAAACTTGTGTAATCGGGATATAAATCGCGTAATAAAATCATTATTGTCACCGGTAAGGATTATGTCATCAATGTAAACAAGAAGATGCAAAACACAAGAGTCGTGTTTGAAGATAAACAAGGAAGTATTAGCTCAATTGCATGTAAAACACTGACCAGGTGAGTGAGAAATGAGCTAAGTCATTGACACCTAGCACGTGGAGCTTGTTTGAGGCCATAAAGCACCTTTTTAGACGACAAACATGGGTCGGGAATTTGGCATCAGTGAAACCAGGTGGCTACTCCATGAAAACAGTTTCATGTAAATCACCATCTAGAAAAGGCATTTTTGACGTCTAGCTGGTGAAGAGACCACTTGTTTAAGACGACAAGGGAAAGTATAATGTGAACCGTAGATGCCTTGACAACGGGGCTAAACATATGAGAGTAATCTAAGCCCGGAGTTTAAGTGAACTCTTGAACCATTAAGCGGGGTTTAGATCAGTTGATGGAGTCTTCAGATAGATATTTAGTATGAATGACCCATTTGGAACCGGTGACATTTGAAGCATGAGGCCTTGGAACTAAATCCCACGTGTTATTATTTCGAGAGGCTGGCATTTCTTCATTCATGGCATCAACCCATTTTAGAGTGTTTGGTAGCAGATTTATAGCCCTTTGGTGCTTTGTGAGAGAGAATAGCAACATGAAGAGAGCTCGAGCCAAGAGATGCTAAATTAGCAAAATGTCTGGGCTTAAAGATTTCTTTCCGAGCACAAGTCCTCATCGGATGAATGGTGGCGGTCACCGCTGTTGGTGGTACTGTCGAGACTGATGGTGTTGCCGGTGGCAGTAATGCGACAACTGGTGTGGCTGTCGTGGATGTTGAAGTATCAAGTGATGGTGATGGCACTAAGACTGTCGACGGAGAAGATGGCATGGCGGTATCTGAACAAAGAGAACATGCCGACAGGACCGATGGAATGACAGAACTAGAAGAATCATCGAGCTTTGACTCAGCCGATATTGTCAAAGTCGATTCTTCAAAGTGGGAGAACATGAGCTTTTCAAGGTCCGTAGATGAGGTAGCCCTGGAAAAGGGAAAACTTGACTTGTTAAATTTAGCATGTGTAGTGGTATATACCTTCGATGTCGTTGGGTCAATACTGCGATAACCTTAATATTGAGAATTGTATCTGATAAAAAAGGCAAGAAACACTTCGAGGTGCAAGTTTATTTGCAGAGTAGTTCCCTAGATAAGGGAAAACTTAACACCTGAATGCACGAACAACATTGTAATTAGGAGTGCGGTTGAAAAGTAGTTTAAAGGGAAACTTGTTTGCCAATACCTCTGTAGGCAGCCGATTAATGATGTAAATGGCGGAACTGGAGGCATCGACCCATAAGGAAGCGGGAGCATTTGCGCCGAAAAGCATTACAATACCCGTTTCGGTGATGTCTCTGTGTTTTCGTTCAACAAAGCCATGCAGTGATATTTTATCATTAATAGAAAATTGCAGTTTATGACTTTTAGAAAGCTCACATGAAGAGCAAACAGTAGGTCTATGTAAAATTGAAGTAACAAACAAGTAACCAAGTTTATTCAATAACGAAATTGTATCAAATGCAACATAACCTAAATTATTATGCCAAAGTTCATAGGAGGCACGAAGTTTGTTGGAGTTGAGACCCGCTACAAAAGCTTCATGACCTTGTTGTAGCACATACAACCCATTTTTACGTCTACCCTTTGCTAGGATGTCCTTTGTTTGACATTTATAAATAGAAAAAGTAGGGTGAGAAACTAAAACATCAACATGTGACTCTGCATTTAACTTGCTAATAGAAAGAAGATTTGTGGTAAGCTCAGGAACAACAAGAACATCCGATAAATTAATATTCTTATTAATAGAAGCATTTCCAATATGAGAAATTTTTAAGAGATTACCATTACCAACAGTGACATGGTCGCTTCTTGTATACGACATAGATGAATCGAGATTGGTCGACGAGGGTGTCATGTGTGTAGAGGCGCCAAAGTCAATAAACCAATCTGGAGAATTATCATGAACACCACACTTGGCATGAAAAGCTTGGGCTAAGTTAGCATCCATAGATGACCCTCGTTGAGAAAAAGTGTGTAAATCAAGGCATTTTTAGCATAATGCCCATTTTGGTGACAAAGCTGGCAGTGGGGTGGATGGCGACCGCAACCATCGGAACGACCACCACGGGTAGCGGAATCACGATCGGAAAATGAAGAAGGGCGACTCCTTTCTGCAGTAAAAGCAACATTAGCAGGAGAAGAGGACGGACCATGTAATGATTTCAAGAAAAGCTCGTGATCCTCGGCTTGAGATAAAAGATCCCGAAAGGGGGCCGAGATTTCACAGCCCGCTGAGTTGTAGAAAAAGTCTCAAAAGAGGGACCAAGGCCGCATAAAACCCAATGAATCTTATCGACATCATCCACTCGTTTGCCAACAGCAGCAAGTTGATCACAGATAGTCTTGAACTTCCGACCATATTCAGAAACAGAAGAAATACCTTTCTGTAGTTAGTGAAGATAATCCCACAAGTTTTGCATCTGTTCGATCGAGACATGGCTATAAGCGGACTCTGTGGCACACCATATATCACGAGAAATATAGAGGCTGATGACTTCACTCATGGCTTCTTCGGTGAGGGAATCTTGAATAATGAGAAGGGCTCGTTGATCAGCCTCATGCCAAACATTGAAAACAGGCTCGGGAAAGTCTTTGCCATCAATAGAAAGTGTAGGAGGAGGTGCAGGTGACGGGTCATCAACGTGCTCGAGGAGGTTTTTGTAGGAAATGAGGGACATGAGTTGATTTTTCCATAGAATATAATTAGTATAGGAGATTTTGATGGTTAACATGTGGAGAATAGTAGCAAGAGGGGGAGGAGCTGTTGCCGGTAGCCATGGAAGGTGGAGGGAAAAAGAACGACAGTTTAGGGAAGGATCGAAGATTGGCATGATACCATCTGAGGATGATTTTTATCTCCAATGATTTGACTTATCTCATTGAACGAAAACATATAGGGATACAATAAGGTTACAACATACAAAATAGGCCTTATCGGGCTACACTAATAACAACCCTAAATCTAAATTATTTTGAACTATTGTTAGTTGATATACGATCAATAGGTGCCTTCTAAACTTCCACTATGAAATGAAAGTAATATTACTATCAATTTGTTTATACACAATTTATAAAGCAATTACTTGTTAGAATATGTTCTAATGTATTGTCCATGTTTTATTATCAGTGTATTATATAAGGACCTTTTTGTAACACCGTACTTTATATATTGATGAGCAATATACGTAAAACCCTAACGAGGGGATTTTCCACAATTCAACATGGCATCAAGTCGTCAACTCTGAGAACTCGTCTCCTCTCTTTCCCATAGTTTTTGGTTTTGCCTTTTTCGCCTCTCAAAAGGGTCGATCATTTGCAGTTTCTTCTCTGGTCTATTCCCTAAAGGCTTTTGTTGTCGCCGCCATCAAAACTACTCTACATAGTTGTCACTTTCTCCTCATTCCGCCTACCATCTGTAACGCCCAGTTTCTCATACAAAGTACACCCAAAAATTTTCAAGCAATAATACATCAAAATGGGCATACTTGTACTCAAACCACGTAAACAAGATGTTATAAATATATTTAATTACAAAAAAAAAGGTCCTTACAGTTTGACCAGGCATTACAAATAAACCTAACACAACTAAAGGACAGGCTCTAAGTCGTTCGTCTCTCTTTATCACATGCCTTCCCCTATCACAGCTACAGATACCTGCAAAACAACAAAACACTCAAGTGTAAGCTTATAAAGCTTAGTGAGTAATCTCCAACATAATCCACATATGTCTCTCCATGAATATTCTCATTCTCCTCTCTTGTTATTCTCATTAGCAAATAAGCACCTCTTTCTTTTAGCTGAAACCTGCAATTCACCTTTGCTTACAATGACAGCTAATTATTAGTATACATCAACTCATCAATAAGTACCATAACTGGTACTGCTTGTAAACTCATTTTCATTCTCAACAGTACTCATTTTCACAATTAGCAATACATAATAAGCAATTCTCATAACTATAACAATTTAACTCAAAGGCTCTTTAATTCAATCTCTATATCATATACTCTACTCTTATACTCAATTAGAATATAACTCGTCTCTTGTTATCTACAGATAACAGAACCTCTCTAACTCTAACCACCGCAATATCAAAATAAAACACATATATGTACAACATACATATTACATACTACAAGATATAACTCTTATTTCTCAGTTTGTAAATTTGGTTATCTCAACCAATTAAAATCAATAGCAACCTGTTAATTCACAATTCAATCATAAGAATGAATTATAGTTACTCACCTTATATTGGCTCAGTATGTGGAACCCCCAAATTTCGCGTACCGGGCTCCTGTTCGCTAGACTTGGTTATAACACCATAGTCTAAATCAATTCTCCAACATACACAATCATCTCAATAACATCTATCTCGAAGATGTATAAATCAAAAGAGGAAAAAAGAAGTATAAGCGGTAATATTAACTCAATATTTACCTAAACCCCCAAATTCGCGGTTCTACTAATTCAACCGTAGAAACTCGACAATAATCTCACAAATAACTCTAAAGGCATCCACTAACAATCTACTAACAACATATATAGCAATATATAGCTAAAACACGAAAATGAAAATTAGGGTTTCAAAACCCCAAAATCAAGAAATCACTCACCTTGATGATTTAGGAATCGTGAGCGTGTTTACGGGGTTAGATTGAAGTCTCCCTACTCTTCCTTACGCATCTCCTGGCTCAATTTGGTGGAAAATCGCCTTAGGAAGCTCTGGATATCGAAATTTGTTTGTTTTTGCCGAAATGAGCATTTTCTGCACCTTTTAAAGTGCTGTCAGGCCTACACGACCCGTGTAGGGTCACACGCCCCGTGTAGGTCTGTTTTGGCTTTCAGACTCTTTCTGAACACTCTACACGACCCGTGTAGAGGTACACGACCCGTGTGACTCTGGAAGGCTTACTGTTTGGTTTCTAAAGGTTTTCTACACGACCCATGTGACCATACACGACCCGTGTAGCTCTGTTTTGGCATTTTTCAAGTCCAAACTTCTCCCAAATGGGTTTTTAATCACCCAAACTCATACAACAAGCTAACTAATCTTAATCACACCAAGATTAACTCGAAATCTCTATAATTTAAAAACACGGTATTACAAGTTCTTACCCCCTTCAAAAGATTCCGTCCTCGGAATCTCTTGGAACAGGTATGGTTTATACAACCACCTCACCACCGTAATTTCACATTCCGTATGACAATGATATTATCCTCTCGTCAGCTCATATAACATGTACATACTGTCGCATCTCATTTACTCATAATATAGGTAATACCCGCCATCATCCTCACTAGATGATCTCTGTAGTGATATTGGCTATCATCACTGCTACATAGGACAATACTCACTCTTTCAGGCCACACACGTTGCTATGGTATTATTGACACCAAGTTATCTCACCTCACTCTTCAATTGATACTCCAACCACTATCATTATTTGGCATCTGTCCATAATGATTTCAAATCTCCATGAAACGGTTAACTCTAACTCAATAAGAAAATTGGTCTCATCACTTTCACATTAATTGTCTCTGAGTTTACTCCTCCAATAATAACTCACAGTTATTGAATCCTCCTATTTGCACATCCTAATCGATTAGGGTAGAAGAAACACTCATAAAACACGATGATACCGATATTCAACTGTCTCAATCACGTTACATAACTCATTCATCTCTGCTCCCACCTCAGTACACATATTAGGTTTTTACCCAATATACAATTTGCAATCCTCCACCAAAGTGGCTCCTCTTCATACCAGTTCAACAACATACCTTATGTTGTTTCTATCGATGCACTCACTCATTATATCTTCTCTTATGTGGATAACTCACATCACATTCTCACTAAATCATTAGCTCTATCAAACTCAATAAATTATTATCCAATAAATTTTTAATACAACCGCATATATTCCTCCTGACATATCATCAGTAAGGATTTCTCCTCTCACCACTTCTCCGTCATTATCACCGCAATCTCTAATTCATCCGTATGACACCAATAGGTCATACTTATGGCTCACTGAAATCTCTGCACATGACTCAAATAATAACATCTGACACCGCAATCTCTACGGTGAGATCATATCTCATCACCCGACTAACTCGTTAATCTCAAGAAAATAACTCAAAATTATTTTTATAGCAAAATCTACTATCCATTGTCTCATACGAATAATAGTTTTGTCATCTCGACATTCACACATTTCCCTCATTGGCAGTAATTGGTTTGATTGCTAAGGAACGAATCCTATCAATCACAATCACGATTACTTTCTTCTTCTTTTTAACTCATATCTTCTTATCATGTATTTATAAAATTTTATCTCATTCAATATGAAATAAACCTCACACATTCTCAACACGACCAAATAACAAATGCTCTTACTCACAGCAACATTTCTCAATAGTATTACTCACTGTATTATCTCACAGTACTCTCATACTGTTACTCCGCCTCTGATTCGTCCTCTTTTTAACCCATAAAGTCTCATATTGTATAAGTCCACATCTATACCATACATATCCACACTCAAGGATAGTGCAGTCTCAACACTCTATATCACTACACAGTACATACTTGTTTACACACAAGTACAACATTATAACACCACTCTGCCTCAGCTCTTGGTACCCCGTACCATCCTTTGTCTCATCATTCAACACTGTTTTATAGTACCTCGTACTGTTCTCCAAACTCGCCATTCATCGCTATCTCACGGTACTTCGTACCGTCCTCTAATCAGATCATGGTACCTCGTACCATTCTCCAATTTTAATCCATCTTCTATTTGACTCTAGCGGGTCTCCGCTACGGTCTCAAACCATATAGACTCACTATCACTCCTCCTTTTGTCTGAATCAGAACAATCTTCACTATTCTAACCACAAGGTACTCGTTATGTGGTCCCACAGAAGTATATGATCTCAACCTCAACTAGTCAATACATGGCCCCACAGAATGTGTGGTCTCAACCATGTTTACTCAATATGTAACCCCACTGAATATGTGGTCTCAATCACATTTACTCAATATGTGACCCCACTGAATATGTGGTCTCAATCACATTTACTCAATATGTGACCCCACTGAATATGTGGTCTCAATCACATTTACTCAATATGTGACCCCACTGAATATGTGGTCTCAATCACATTTACTCAATATGTGACCCCACTGAATATGTGGTCTCGATCACATTTACTCAATATGTGACCCCACTGAATATGTGGTCTCGATCACATTTACTCAATATGTGACCCCACTGAATATGTGGTCTCGATCACATTTACTCAATATGTGACCCCACTGAATATGTGGTCTCGATCACATTTACTCAATATGTGACCCCACTGAATATGTGGTCTCGATCACATTTACTCAATATGTGACCCCACTGAATATGTGGTCTCGATCACATTTATTAGGTAATTAACCCAATCTCTAGGCCAATTAGGCCTACTTGAACCACTCTAGGTTCTCTCAATTATAACCACAAGGTACTCTTTATGTGGTTACTCGAGTGTCCTCTGACAACTCTGTCACAAATATCTCATTATATGACAACTCTAAACTACACAATTTATCTCTCAGCATGTCAACTCAAAATCAGTTATCGTGTGCAATCAACTACACACTCATTGTCTTTCTCAACTCATACTCTTTTGGCTATCTTAACCATTCATTGTGATCATTCATAAGTACTAGTTATGTGGCCCCACAGAACATGTGGTCTCAACCACACAATACTCGTACACAGAAATCTCGTCACATCTGTGAAACAACAAGCAATATATATATATATACCATATCATTCTTTATATATTTCTTACCATGTATATGCTCATTTTACACATTTCTCCATGGTTGCTAAGTACTCATCAAGCAACCACTTATAATCTCGGTTATACATAATCACAAAGCACTCATTATGTGATATGTAAAATTTACCTCAAATGGACATGAGATTCTCATCTCGATATCGATTACTACAACTTATACTCACAATTCTCTAGCACATGTAATTTCAATTAATCTTTTATGTGTTCACATATTTTACACATATTCTACAATATGTAGTATCAATAATTAAAACACATGTAACTCATTACAATTAACATTTTAAGTGAAATTACTTACATACCTTGTAGCAAGAAATCTTGTCTCCTCATTAGTTGAACTTGCATATTTTGGATCTCAACTCTTGAGTGTACTCGGCTACACTCACATGTTTCAACTCTTAGTTTATACTCAGCTTATGTTCATACTCTTTCTCATCATCAGTTGGAATTTCGCCTCAACCGGGATCTCATCTTATCAGCTCATCATCATATGGAAATTCGCCATCAGCAGAATCTCATCTCATATTCAACTAACATCTCATAATTAGCTGAATTTCTCGTCTCCCCGTTGGTTGATATCTCTTATCAGTCAAAATCTTGTATCATCATCCAATATTGGTCCAACCGGCTATGACCAATTCATCAACTCGTCCTCATCTGTCTCCATATCTGTATTCACACACAAAATATAACAATAACAAATATGAGATAAAAGTTATAATTAACTCATAAACTAAAATCAGCAGCAGTATCTTTTTCCAAGCATGTAATAAGGGGCTCTTTCTCACCTCGGTTCAAGTCTAGGACTCTACACTCAAAGACCTAGTTCACTTAAACCATGCTCTGATACCAACTTGTAACGCCCGGTTTCTCATACAAAGTACACCCAAAAATTTTCAAGCAATAATACATCAAAATGGGCATACTTGTACTCAAACCACGTAAACAAGATGTTATCAATATATTTAATTACAAAAAAAAAAGTCCTTACAGTTTGACCAGGCATTACAAATAAACCTAACACAACTAAAGGACAGGCTCTAAGTCGTCCGTCTCTCTTTATCACATGCCTTCCTCTATCACAGCTACAGATACCTGCAAAACAACAAAACACTCAAGTGTAAGCTTATAAAGCTTAGTGAGTAATCTCCAACATAATCCACATATGTCTCTCCATGAATATTCTCATTCTCCTCTCTTGTTATTCTCATTAGCAAATAAGCACCTCTTTCTTTTAGCTGAAACCTGCAATTCACCTTTGCTTACAATGCCAGCTAATTATTAGTATACATCAACTCATCAATAAGTACCATAACTGGTACTGCTTGTAAACTCATTTTCATTCTCAACAGTACTCATTTTCACAATTAGCAATACATAATAAGCAATTCTCATAACTATAACAATTTAACTCAAAGGCTCTTTAATTCAATCTCTATATCATATACTCTACTCTTATACTCAATTAGAATATAACTCGTCTCTTGTTATCTACAGATAACAGAACCTCTCTAACTCTAACCACCGCAATATCAAAATAAAACACATATATATACAACATACATATTACATACTACAAGATATAACTCTTATTTCTCAGTTTGTAAATTTGGTTATCTCAACCAATTAAAATCAATAGCAACCTGTTAATTCACAATTCAATCATAAGAATGAATTATAGTTACTCACCTTATATTGGCTCAGTATGTGGAACCCCCAAATTTCGCGTACCGGGCTCCTGTTCACTAGACTTGGTTATAACACCATAGTCTAAATCAATTCTCCAACATACACAATCATCTCAATAACATCTATCTCGAAGATGTATAAATCAAAAGAGGAAAAAAGAAGTATAAGCGGTAATATTAACTCAATATTTACCTAAACCCCCAAATTCGCGGTTCTACTAATTCAACCGTAGAAACTCGACAATAATCTCACAAATAACTCTAAAGGCATCCACTAACAATCTACTAACAACATATATAGCAATATATAGCTAAAACACGAAAATGAAAATTAGGGTTTCAAAACCCCAAAATCAAGAAATCACTCACCTTGATGATTTAGGAATCGTGAGCGTGTTTACGGGGTTAGATTGAAGTCTCCCTACTCTTCCTTACGCATCTCCTGGCTCAATTTGGTGGAAAATCGCCTTAGGAAGCTCTGGATATCGAAATGGGTTTGTTTTTGCCGAAATGAGCATTTTCTACACCTTTTAAAGTGCTGTCAGGCCTACACGACCCGTGTAGGTCTGTTTTGGCTTTCGGACTCTTTCTGAACACTCTACACGACCCGTGTAGAGGTACACGACCCGTGTGGCTCTGGAAGGCTTACTGTTTGGTTTCTAAAGGTTTTCTACACGACCCATGTGACCATACACGACCCGTGTAGCTCTGTTTTGGCATTTTTCAAGTCCAAACTTCTCCCAAATGGGTTTTTAATCACCCAAACTCATACAACAAGCTAACTAATCTTAATCACACCAAGATTAACTCGAAATCTCTATAATTTAAAAACACGGTATTACACCATCGATAGTCCACGACATACGATAGTCTAATTGCTATAGTGCTTCTTTATTTGGTAAGCATTCCTTAACATGTTTTCGATTTTTTGCACCTCGAATTTTTTGTTTCCCCCTCCAATCTACTAATGACGACTCTAAAAGCCTCCTCCTCTATTGTTACCCTATCACATCAGTTGGTAAATGCTATTGCCAATGTGTACTAACAATTCCATTTTAAACGAACTGCTGGTGGATCTGGATACAAGTTATGGTGCCGCATCTTCCTAGATATGTTCAAGGGCACAAAAGGTCTAAGTCACATTAACTGGAAGTCTAAACCCTCCGGTGAAGATGATGAAGACCGGCACTCGATTGACTCTTGTATCAAATAATGGTTTCTCAACATGTGATCCGAATCTGCTTTAAATAATCTCAAGTGACACATATATTGCAAAAGATCTCTGGGATAAATTGTATGAATTTTTCTTAAATAACAAGATGTATCACATGCTACAATTTCATTACCACTTTCATAACACAAATAAATGTACCACATCTATTACTAATTAATTTCACTCACTCAAGAACCTAGCAAATGCATTCTATGATGTCAACTCACCAATAATTGAAGTTGAAGTTGTCGTGCAAATTCTACGACAATTACCTCCCTCATATCACATCATTGTCAATGTGATTACCGATACGAAGCCAAACCCGTTGTTCATTGAGGCGAAAAACATGCTACTATTACATGAGGCATGCGAAGAAACTCTTGTCTCTGATACTACATACTCCACCTACAATGCACTTTCTTCCTCAATAAACAACCCGAGGAAAACAAAAACTCGTAACAATGATAAGGGTGTTTCTAGGGAGGGGTAACTCCGTTATTTTTCTATTACTAACCATTTTGTAGGAAATCAATGTCCAAATTAACAACAATACGTAGTATTCTCGACAATGGACAATCATTTTGAACAATTTAGAAACGCAACAACCATTCAACCATTCAACGTTACCTTTGCTAGTCCATACCCAGGCTACAGTTCTACTCCTTACGACCTAACTGTGACTCACTCATTTCAACCATATTGAGGCCTCATTCTGGCCACTTCAGTGACCCGACAACAAGCCAACAATATATTTTTTCTACTTTGGTTCAAACCCAATAGCAGTCAATTGCACCACCGCTGCCCTTCTTCTCAGCTCAACATGGACAACCTATTTTTTAGCAGATTCATTCTACTTCTCCGGCCCAAGAACAAACTACAGCTTAAGCATAATTTGGTGGTCATGTAACAACTCAACCACACACTCCTTAGTACACTAATCTTTCTTCATTATTCAAATGCCAAGGTACTATTTCGAGATCTAGTGTGGAACGGAATACTGCGGGGTGGCTAATGTAGTTGCAGAGACTTCATAGCTTCGTAATCCCATTCTTGAGCTCTGCTGTTGGACCAAGAAGGCCACTATTGTCTAATATGCAACATCAATGCAATTTCCATGTAATCCAATCCGGTGTAACATCAACACATTAAATACATACAAATCGACATTTGTTTTGTAAGTGGCAAAGTTGCTCTTGACCAGATCCATGTCCTTCACATCCCGTTCTCACTCAATATGCAAATATTTTTACTAAAGGCATCACATTTCTGTTCCATGACTTCCCGTCCAGTTTAGACGTTCAAAGATCTTCTCCTGATAAACCTCTAAGGGGATGTTATACGTATCTTAGGCCCAATGACTATTGTATAAGTGTTTTTTGAAAGTATGAGTGGTTTTTATGAAACAAAAAGAAATATAATGGTTAAACCGAAATTTTAGCCAAACTATAGTAACTTTTATGTTATTAATCCTAAAATTTATTACAGAATGAATATAATAATTAATCGGCTTATAAAATTACTTAACAAGATTTATTAATTGTTTAATATATTGAATATAATAATTAATCGGCTTATAAAATTATACACCAAAGTAAACATTGTGTTGTGTAATGCATTATTTGTGTTTGCTAATAAGAAAACGCCGTAAATGGAGATTCATTATAATTTTTCTTTTCTTTTTTCAGTTTAAGAAACATTTATGGACCATAAAATCATTTTCAAAATAGTTTTTGATGACACACTTAAAACTAGCATTTCATTAAATTATTCGATTGGAACTGAGATTCATAGTTTTGTATATTTATATTTATCTTTAGGGATATTTGTAAGAAATAGTCTTACTTTTTTGAGTTTTATGGTTATTATTATTTTTAGGATAAAATTGCAAAAATGGTCTATGTGTTTGTCATTTTCATGTGGTTTTGGTCTAAAAATGTTTGATGGTGCACCATTGGTTTATTTTCGGATCTTTTTTGTGATTTTGGTCCCTATCAACTTGAAAGACCATTATACCCCTTATATTTGTTTATTGATTTTTATATTTATTTTAATAATTTTAAATAATAAAAAATAAAGTGGGCCGGCCCCTCTTCTTCCTCTCTCTTTCAAGAAAAAACCCCACCCCATCCTCTTCTTATTCTCTGTGTTGATATCTCTCAATATAGAGTTTGTCTCTCTCAATCTAGGGTTTACTGATACCACATAGTGAATTTCAGTGAAATCTTCGCTTGATTACATGAAATTGTCACAATATTAGTGAAATCTACCATGGCTGGGATACTGAGTTGGAAACGAGTGTCGCCATTAAGGCCATCAACAAGCAGAGGATCATCTTGTTGTTGAGGATCAATTAACCATTGCCATCTCTTCCATCATCTCAGTTATATGCTACAGGCATCACCCTCTCCCTCTGGTTCATTGCACAACCACCACACAGCCGATCACCACCTGGCCTTCTCCTGACAGTCGTCTCAATCACCACCCATCGACACCAACATCACGAAGGCCAAGGACCATTAGGTTCTTTTTAATTTGCTATAACAAACCCAAAAAAGCCAAGGACCATTGGTCCTTATTTTGTCATATGACGGATAAACCGTCCATAATGTGTGTGTGTGTGCGCGCTTGTGAGAAAGAGAGACAAACATACGATTGAGAGAGAAGACAACCAAGTTTGCTTGTCTGTCACTAATACTTCCTCCCTAAATAGACTAAAATTAGCGATGGAGATTTTGATTCGGGGAATTTTGAACAAGCTTCTTCATGGGTTTGTTTGGAAATCCAAGATCTTAAAGAATCGTAATCGAGAGAAAGAGAGAGATTGAGAAAGAAAGAGAGAGACATGAGAGAGGAAAGGTTTGATAGAGAGAGAGGGGTGGGTGGGATGATATTTTAATTAAAAATAATTAAATAAATTAAAAAATAATTACCTAAGGGGTATAGTTGTCATTTCAGGTCGGGGTGGACCAAAACCACAAACAAAATGTCAATCATAAGGATCAAAATCACATAAAAGATCCAAAATTAGACTGATGGTGCACCACCAAACCATTTTGGACCGAAACTACATAAAAATGACAAACACAAGGACCATTTTTGCAATTTTGTAATTTTTAGAGTAAATTACTAAATTGGTCTATGTAGTTTATCAAAATGTGCAGATTGGGTCTATTTTCAAATTTTCGTCCATATCCGGTCCATTTATAAAACTTCTATGCATATTTGGTTCTCACACAACCTAAAATGACTAATATGCCCTTAAATAATTCTTTGTTAATTTCTTTGATTTCTTTTAGTATTTTCTTAATTAAGATTAACTAAATATTATATCCTACCCACCCCATCCCCCTCCCTCTCTCTCTCACACACACACACATACACACACACGCACACACATACACACACATACTCTCTCTCTCTCTCTCTCTCGCTACCCTGGTCTGAGTGACCAACTAGAAAAATACGCTGCCTAGAAATTTCCTCTTGTGTTGACTTCCATGGAGTTGAATTATATGAGCTAACCAGAAATCCATGTAATCCTCCCTTTCACTTCGCGTATAACCAAACTCGATTTTCTCTATGCTCTATTTGATATAGACAACAATTGTTTCCCTCTTTAAAGGTGCCCAAACTTAGAAATTCTCGATACTCGTGATGTAATCGGACACAGAGGCTTAAATATTGCTCAATCCTGCAAAAAATTATGCAGGATCAAGATCGAACGAGGCGATGATGATGATGAAGGATTTGCTCAGTGGTCGTAAAAACAAAAAAGTTAGGCATGTATCCTCAACCCAGTGGATTGACCGATGTTGGGTTGCGGTATATTCGTCAATATACACAAAATGTTAGATACATGATTCTTGGGTATTCAGTGGATTCTGATTTGGGACTTTTGGAGTTATCAAAACGGTGTCCAAAGTTGCAAAAACTTGAAATGAGAGGGTGTGCTTTTAGTGAGCATAGCCATGGAATCATTGAACTTCTACATGATAGATCTTCTCAAGTTTGATTTCAAAGATCTAGAACTAATCACAAAAAACAACAACGATTCATTGATCTTCGTGAAAATTAGTGAATGCGATCTCACAGACCTTGCCGATTTCTTCGCCTAGAGAGTCAAGTTACAAGAATCTGGCGGTGGTTCCTTTGGTGGTCAACCGGAAAAATACGCCAAAGATAACGAGGGTTCAATCGAGATTTTTAGGAGTTAATGAAAAGGGCGAACTCGATCAGAAGAGAAAGAGAGGGAGGGAGAGAGAGAGAGAGAGAGAGAGAGAGAGAGAGAGAGAGAGAGAGAGAGAGAGAAAGAGAGGTGGGTGGGATTTTATTTTTAGTTAATTTTAATTAATAAATGAAAAAATTAAAAAGGAATTATTTAAAGGCACATTAGTCATTTTAGGTTGGGTGAGGATCAAATGTGCATCAAAGTTTCAAAAATGGACCGACCATGCACGAAAGTTTGAAAATAGACCAAATCTACACTTTTTGATAAACCACGGGGACCATTTTTGCAATTTATTATCTTATAATTTATTGTCATTTTTAAATTTTATCGTTTTTATATTCTCTTTATGGTTTTTTTTTTCGCTTCCATGAAATGGAACTCCAAGAAAACCTTTGGGTTTGCAAAGTTTTGTGGTTATATTCTAAGTACACTTTTTTTATTACAATAGAGCATTTTTTGATGATTTTTAAAAGAGATCTATGATATCATATAGATCCTTATTCCTATTTTTACTCTCCTATCATGAATCACAATAGGTGTAGTAATAACACTGTATTAGTCCTTAATACACAAGACCTTTCAGAATTCCTCAAGCTATAGCAGATGGTACGACATTACATTTTAAAGAGAATCTTATTCCATTTCGAGGAGATGCTCGTTTATCAAGTATTGGACCATCTATAGGATTAACATCATTATTAAGTTATTACTAATTCTTTTTAGTTATCATTTTGTTCTAGTAGATCTTAGAATCGGTGTTTGTTATGAATTGCTATTACAAGAAATAACTTATAATTTTATATTAAACGATTGAATCTCGTTTTCTATACACAAGAATTAAAAGCAGGAAACATAAATATAAAAACTGCCTAGGTGTAAGACATGCGTCTTATCCTATGTTTAGAGATCATCCAAATGAATATGGTTCAAGATAAGTCTCATTCTTGCATCAGATTCATTTGAAATCTCGACCTCTTCACCTTTCAACTAATTAATAAAAAATCACTCAATAGTTTTTTAACTTATATTATATAATTATTATGTACTGAAACTAATATGATATAACTTATGAGTATTAAATGAATTGTAGTTGAAAAGTCTTTTTTTACTATAAAAGATGTCAATGTTAGGTGAATGTGAATATTTTGAAGATTTATTCAAATGTTGGTGAATGGTTGGTAGCCTAATAAGTTTGGTAGCCTCATTCCATGTTCTTCATTTCACATTAACTTCTTACATGTATAAATAGAGCATTAGATGAAGAGCATCATGCACCACAACACACAATACATGCAAAGATTGAGTGTGTATCTCTTGTAATCTCCTCATTTAAATAAAATCTAGTTGTTCCCGTGGATGTAGGATTGACACCGAATCCGAACCATGTAAGATCCTTGTGTTCTTCTTGCTTTATTTTCGTGAGTTTGTGTGTGTGTGATAGTGTGTTTCCGCTGCGTGTACACGATCCGATTCCTAACAACTGGTATCAAAGCTTTGGGTTTTGGAGGAGGTCTCGGTTTTAGAAATTAGAGTATGCTCTGTGGTTGCAGTTTTGTCTGATCTTCCACATCAGAAACTAATTTCTATTAATCGTATTAAAGGTGTCTTGGTACTTTGAAGGGTACTGTTTTGTCACACAAAAGTACTATAAAAGATTTGTCTCTTGTTTGTCTTAATGGCTGAAGACAAGATTGTAATCGAGAAGTTCAACGGTTCTGACTTTAGCTGGTGGAAAATGCAATTAGAAGCATTGTTATGTCAGAAAGATTTAGACGTGGTACTTGGACACAAACCGGAGAAAATGGAAAAAGCTACTGAAGATGCGTGGAACTCAAAGGACAAGAAAGCTAAGGCGGTTATTACTTTGTCATTGGAAAGGAGCGTTGCTTTCAACATCATGAAGGAAACCACGGCGCGTGGTATGATGGATGCTCTGACGAACATGTATGAGAAACCGTCGGCGGCTAACAAGGTGTTCTTGATGAGGGAGTT
Organism: Cichorium intybus; assembly: GCA_023525715.1. NCBI lineage: Eukaryota > Viridiplantae > Streptophyta > Magnoliopsida > Asterales > Asteraceae > Cichorium > Cichorium intybus. Next base: position 52,466 of record JAKNSD010000137.1, read on the forward strand.
ATTCACTACAAGTTCAGTGGGGGACCAGTGGTATGACTTTTGAAGGGGTTAGAGATTTGGTTCTTGGCGAGGATATCAGACGAAAAAATCAAGGTGGATCATCTTCTTCTGCGTTATTGAATATGGACAGAGGTAGAAGGAATAGCAGGAACAGTGGGAGCCGAGGAAGAAGTTCTTCTAGAACTAGGAAGAATGTGAAGTGCTGGAACTGCCAAGAGGTGGGACATGTTAAGAGTCAATGTCCAAAGAAAGAATTGAACATTGCTGGTGCTGAGGATGATGCACTGATACTAAGTATGGAAAGTTCTGTAGACTCTTAGGTCATGGATTCAGGGGCTTCGTTTCACGCCATGGACAACGGGGAAACGATGGTGAATCTAAAAGAAAGAGATTTTGGGTAGGTACGGTTAACAAATGACGAGATGCTTCAAGTAACGGGCATAGGAGATATTGATCTGGTTACTTCATTGGGAACTACATGGAACCTGAAGAATGTCAGGGTGATTCCGGAGCTGAAGAAGAAATTGATTTCTGTTGGTCAGCTAGATAAACAAGGACTGGAAGTAAGGTTTGGTGGTGGTAAATGGAGGGTGGTCAATGGTAATTCGGTGATTGCTCAAGGTATGAAGCGTGGGTCATTGTATATGGTTGAGGCACCTGCTGAGGGAAGTATGACCGTCCCCGTTAAGCATGACAAAATCTGGTTCGCTAAATCTAGTGCTAAGAGAGTTCATTTTGCAAACATGAATTCTGGAGCCAAGGGGATGTTAGTTGAACGAGTCGGAAAGTCTAAACCTTTCAGGGGATTTTGTGACAGTGGAAGCATGGGGTGTGTTTCGGGTATAGTTACAAAGAACCGTTGGGTTTTGAAGACTAAGACTGAAAAATTCTCTCCTGTTGGAAGTTTGCAAAGTTTGGAGAGTGTTAGTGGTCCTCGGTGTATCTCTGGAGCTGGTGGAGTGTCCAAACCGGTTGAGACAGAGGATGAGTCGGTGGTGGGATTAGCCACGGCTGAGTTGGAGCTAGTGGGAGCTTCAACGGGCCCTTCTAGTACTTGAAGATGAGGGGTGGCTGCAATTAGAGAAATTTGACTGAGTCTTAGCTTGTTCTTGGGAACTGGAAGCTTGGAAGACTTGTTATGTTAGGAGATTAATGAGAGATGTTCAAAATCTTCAAGTGGGAGATTGTTAGGTGAATGTGAATATTTTGAAGATTTATTCAAAGGTTGGTGAATGGTTGGTAGCCTAATAAGTTTGGTAGCCTCATTCCATGTTCTTCATCTCACATTAACTTCTTACATGTATAAATAGAGCATTAGACGACGAGCATCATGCACCACAACACACAATACATGTAAAGATTGAGTGTGTATCTCTTGTAATCTCCTCATTTAAATAAAATCTAGTTATGCCCGTGGATGTAGGATTGACACCGAATCCGAACCACGTAAAATCATTGTGTTCTTCTTGCTTTATTTTCGTGAGTTTGTGTGTGTGTGATAGTGTGTATCCGCTGCGTGTACCCGATCCGATTCCTAACAGTCAATCATTTGTGTAACACACAATTACAAATCACATACAAAGTGAGAGAAAACATATAGAAAGAAGAATGTAAAAGTTTAAAGATATTTGTGTTGGTTTGATTTTTTTTCCTATATTATGAGTCATGTTATAATGTTAAAGTTTTAAATTTGTAATTTTGTTATATATTACTAGAGTAACTTAATAATTTTCGCTATGTTAAAAGATATTTGTGTTGGTTTGAGTTTTTTTTTTTTTTTTTTTTTTTTTTTTTTTTTTTGCAATATTATGAGCCATGTTAAAATGTTAAAGTTTCAAATTTGTAATTTTGTTATATATTACTAGAGTAACATAATAGTTTTCGTTATGTCTTATAGATTAAAAACGACCATACAACCATTATCGACGAAGAAAATATATGTATGAAACACATTTCACAATAAATATTTCTATTTTATTATGTTTTATGCTTAGTTTGTAGCACAAACTTAAGATTATGTAGGTAGTTGATGATTTGAATTTTTATTTGAGATTTTTTGGTATTCTTAATTCATCGATTATAATAGTATACATTTTCATATAATACAAGCTTTGATATTTTATTATCATTTATTATGTTTGTGATTTCAAAATAAAGATCTTATTTATATTAATATCTTGAAATAACGTTATACATAATAAGTTACCTAGATATTATATTTTAGTATTTATATTTAAACCGACATTCTGGAATTATAAAAAAAACGCATGAACACCTGAAGAAATTATTGAAAAAATAAAGCATGTAGATCAATATAAAGAATTACTTTTTATGTATTACGTCTATTTTTTTTATTTAAGTAATATGCTTAAATCTATACTAAATAACTATTCGACTATATTAAACTTTTCTACATTCAACTATATGGTAAATAACTATTTCTAATATATTAAATCTATATTATTAATTTAGATAATTTATTTAATTGATTAGCTATATAATAAATAACTATTATTGATTATGAAATAATTGGTAGTTCAATAAGGTTTTACGAAAAAATTATTAGTCAATGAAGTAGTTAATGAAAATTGAAACTCTCACAATTCTTCAAATTTATACCTAAAGTTATTATTAACTAATTTTATTGTTTTCTCATAAGTACAACTATTTTGTTAAATAAATTATCAAATGTTTATATTGTTGGTAAAATTGAAAAGTTTTCAATATAAAGCTTATTTTGTTGACCAAAAAACTTAATTTTAAAGGCTATATTTTCAACTTATTTATTCAGATATTTATTAGATTATGCTATCTTTATTACAAGTTGAAGTAATATATTATATTTGAGACCATCAAAATTAATGTGGTTCAAGATAAATCATTTATCGTTTAGCATATTAACTAGAATTTTTTTAATTTGCTAATTATTACAACTTCATATAAAACTTATCAGTTACTTCATATTTATGGTATGATTATTGATTATTAAGAAATATGTAATTGAATATCTTTTATAAAAAAAACATGTTAATAATTAAATAGCTAATAAAAGCTAAAACACAACTTTTCAAATATCTACCTAATATTATAGTAGACTATTTTTAATGTTGTTTATAAGTACAATACTTTGATTAAGTAATTCTCACATATGTTTATATTGTTGATAAATTTAAATATTAAACAAATAATATATTATGTTATTGAGGTAAAACTTCTTCTTACGAACAAAATAACTCAATTTTAGAGGTTATATTTTCAAAAGATGTGTGAGATCATGTTTTTTATTATAAATAAAATGGTAAAATGAATATATATATATATATATATATATATATATATATATATATATATATATATATATATATATATATATATATATATATATATATATATATTAAAAGGGATACAATTAAATGAACAAATGGTTACAAAAATTAAAATTGTATTCAAAGAATTACAACCTCTAAATCATTTATAATTATTAGATAAATACCTTATTTGAAATCTCACAAATTTTCAAATATTTTTATATCAGTTTTCCCACAACTCTATACAATTCGAAAAAGAAATTCTACACTTTAATATCTATAACATTTAATAATAATAAGTGGTTTTTAAAAGTCTTCTATTAAGTTTAATAATAACGAGTAATTGATATAGTAATATAAAAAAATAGTAATATAAAGTTATAAATCATATAACGTTACCTTAAAAAAACAGTTGATATATTAAAGAATCATCATGGTCAAAATTAAAAGACAGTCAAATAAATAAATTTCAAATTAATTAGCTATAACAATAGTTAAAAGTAACAATAATCAAGAATTATATATAAGTTTTACATGCATAAGCTGCGGATAGATGTCGTTAGATAATATTGTTCAAAATAGTTGTAGTTTTATACACCAATTTAGTGTATGAAATATTATTTTATAGTTAACGTAAATGATATAATTATTTGTATATTTGTTATAATGTTAATTATATAGTTTTAAACTGCGAAACGCACGATTATTCGCCTAGTAAAAATATAATCAATGCAGCACTACAGTAATTACAAAAACGATGATTGGTTCACTGTTAAGACTGCACGGAATGGAGATGCAATGCCGCCGGCATTGCCTATGTGGCACTCCAATGCCGATGGTAAACCGCCCCGCATTATATGCATGGCAAATAAATTTTTTTCAGAGGCATACCGATGCCGATGCTTTCTTCTCTCTATTTCTCTTGTCTCTCTCTTCTATGCTCGGGTTTTCTTCATCAACACCACCCCATATTGTAGGCATCCAAAGACATTTTCGTAGGCATCCTATATGGATCATACGAGCCGATTACGACCATTTCGTAGGCAACCACTCCCTTTAGCCTAATACGTATGTATTTCGTCAAAGAGGTCTCAAGTTTAATCCTTTTATCATAATTTACAAGTCAATAAAAATACTTAGTCAACGTGAATCAAGAAATTATATAATGAATAAACTTAAAACATTGCGTAAGATTTATGGGGAGAAATGAAAATCTCTTTACTTAAGACCATACAAATCTAAAGACTTTAGAGTTTCTTTAAGAACAAAATGACGAACATAAAAACAGATAGAAAAAATATATAAAAGTAATATAGTAAAACAGTTAAAAGGTTAAAAGCAAGAAAAAAACCATAAAACCTCAAATGAAATTAAATTTTTCATTACGATACCGATGATTTGTACTAGAACACCGAAGGATAGAAACTGGCAACGTCAGACTTAGGCCTTCAGGTGTGCCCTCTGTTCTTCTCTCACTTTTTGCCTGTCACCTCAGCATCCAGTCAGTATTTCTCTCTTCTCGCTTTACCTCCGGAAATGGTTACCTCTCACTACCTCTCACTTTTTTAATTTAAAAAATAAATTAAAAATAGAATAAAAAACACAATAATAATTTCATAAACTAAATTAAAATTAAACTAAATTAAACTTAAAATTAAAATTACAACTAAAAATTAAAAACGACAAATTATGTTAAACTAAAAATAAAAAACGACAAACATTACGTTAAACTAAAATAAAAAACTAAAACTACAACCCATATTTTTTGATGATGTCGTTTTTCAACTTCAACGCCAACTCGAGGGCCGCGCCGGTGAGATGCTCGGTGGGTTGCATCAACACTAGCATGTCGATCATCCGATCCTTGTTCTCGCGGGAAGTTTTTCTCGCCAACCTTTCCTCTTCGGTGGATTTGACATGCCCCGATATGGTCGACAAAAGTTAATCAAACTTTTCGTTAACGTCATCCATTTTGCCGTCGTTCACCGAACTTGAAGACGCCGCGGCTTTTCCTTTCGCTTTCGCCCGATTACGACTCATCGGTCTTTCAAAATCATCAGGAATTTCGTTGACGTCGGCCCCGATATGTGCATCCGAAAACGTCGTGTATTGCGTCTCGGATGTTTTTGAACGTTTTGACCCATGTGTCGGTGCCGGAACGGTCCCGACCCCCTTCCACCTTGGATATTGGCGGATCACCTCCCAAAAAGCCATGTGGCGAAACGGTTTACCCTTGTTGTTGTGTTGGTAAACCGCAAAAGCTTTTTTAGGATATCTTGATCGCTCTCGCCGGATTCGCGTTGCCCCATAAAGTTAACGAACAACCCATTAAATTTATTCGCGTAACCGTTAACAACTCGAAATTTAGTCGTCAACGTATCTTTGGAACGATAAAATTCTCGATCCAAATTTTTGTGAAAAATTACGCGAATTGTCTCCCAAAAATGTGCTTTTGATTGAGCGTTTCCGGCTTCGCAATCCTCGGAAACGGCAACCCAAGCACGGGCTAGCATAACCTTTTCTTCTTGGGTCCACGCTTGAGCGGGAGCGGGACCGGTAGCTTTCTTTCGGTTTTTTCGTTGAAGCGGGATTTCTTCGGGCTCGGATTCTTCGACATTCTCCGGTTGTGCCTCCAGCACCGCCTCGTCGCTCGAATCGGAAGTGTCGATATGTTGCGGTTGTGGCTCCGTAAAAGCCGCGGAAGGTCCCCCGGTAGGTGTCCCGAAAAACGGGTTGAAGGGCGATTGCGGGTATATGAATTGGGGGGGGGGGGGGGGGGGCATCAATTGGTATTGGAATTGAGGTAGGGAAAAAAACGCTCGCTCCATTTGCGGAATGTACGGAGCAGGTTCCGGTGACGATTGCGGGAATATATTCTTCGCGGTTTTTGACTTTCGTTGGGATGATTGTTTGGGAGCCATTTGGATTTTTTTTGGAGAATGTTTGGAAAAGTTGGGAGATTATGAGATATAAAGTGTGAAATGTTTGTGTTTGATGTGGATATATATAAGTGTTTAAATTTTTTATTTTTTTTAAACCTTCAACAGTACAATTTCTAGCCGTTGGCCAACGGCTCCAGGGCAACGTCGCACGACGTCGAAGGCTCGCACGGGGTCGGATTCCGAGAGCGTCGCACAGGCGGAACGGTGTTCACCGCGGGCGTCGTGGTCGTCGGCTCGGATTCGGGCTCGGGCTCGGGCTCGGGCGCGCACACCGGTAAGCTTTAGTAGTGGTACCATGTTTATCTAATACCCTAACCCCATGCCCCAGGACATGTATAACTTTATTTATGTCGGCTCATTTCCACTCAAACTACTAGTCTACTATCACCTGCTTATCATCTCCATCAAATAAATATAAATTATTTATTACGTTTATTATAGTATACAAATTATTTGTTAAGTCTACTATAGTATAAATAAGATGAAAACGTATAAAGGAATTATAAGTATACTAGTTATAATGGCTCATTATAATATATCGTAATATTTTTTATACATGTTAACTAATAAGTATTAAGACAATTAGTTTGTGAAAATAAAACCATTAAGATATGTATTGGTTGGAACAACCGAATAAGCATTCTCATCTAAAAAAAGATGATAAATTTTTAAACAAATTGTCGCGCCATTTGTTATTTTAATTGCAGTCATTTTTTGTAAAAGTTATAACGAATATTACGATTCGTGATAGTGAAGGTTTTTGGGCAAATTGTTAGGATTAAATGCCAAAAGATATTAGAATTACAATATAGATAAAAGAAAAAAAATAAAAGACTAAAACAGCTTAATTCATAATTTTTTTTTTTTGCCAAAAAATAGTCAAACGATTAAGAAACTCCGATAATAAGCACTGAAAATCGCAAGTAACTACTCTCATCCATAATTTCGTCCAATGTGTACAGTGGGTTACGGTTTTTTCCATGAACTTGTCAAGCCTACACTGTATTTAAACCTTAATTTTGACACTTTACCCTTATTTTTAGGATTCTTCTTTTTTCTCTAATGATCGTAGAATACTCTCATTTTGTACGTTTTTTTTTTTATGATGTTTTCTTATTTTTTGTGCATGAAAAACTTGTATATTATACTTCCAAAACTTGTACCATCGTAAAGGAAATCGCAAATCACATACCCATGTGTGATTTCACGCATTAAAAAGTAAAAATTTGTATCTTATGCATGAAATCTTGTATCATCTCAGCCAAGTGGTGAGGAAATCATAGATGACACTACCCATTTGCGATTGTCAACTTACGGAGTAATCGGCCGGGACCTCGAGCCACTCGAAACGATGAAGGAAAAATTCGAAAAAAATATTTAGATTAGTTATTTATTTATTTTATGGAATGTTTTAAATGTTTTTTATTGGAATGTTTTTTTAATTAATGTCATGTTTTTTTTTTAATTTTTATGTAATGTTTTTTAAATTAATTTAATATTTTATTTTAATTACAAAAAATATAAATTAAAATATGACGTGAAAATTAAAATAAATCGTAGACTGTTGAACATTTCCTTGGATGTGTATTGAGAATATCCTGATGAGGTGACGATGTTCTTAGTGTATTTGGGATGTCCTCGTACCCTTTGGTCTAACGGTTACTGATAGAAAATTATCCAAATGATATCTAAAAACATATATTCTTTTCATGTTGATGTCCTAAAACTCATTGAGATGTTATCGTACAATAGCTCAAATTTCGAATGTTTTAGAAGATGAGACTTTTCAACAAAATATTAAATTCCATCACCAAATAGTGAAAAGTGGTTTTCTCATCTGCTTGCTGACTAATGCTACATACACCTTAAAAAGGCCCATCTTTATACAATCTTCATCACATAAATTCATGTTAAAAACGACCCTAGTGCACCAATGCTTTTCGGTTTTACCAAATACATTGATACAACCACTCTAAATGATTATAAAAATCACAAGAGTTATATGGAGGTTTGTGACTAGGTTTTGGGACCCATAATGTCTCCGCTTTTACTGAGCTTGTCTCACTTTAAGAAGCTATTTCATGTCTCATCCCACATCACACTGTCTACCACCCCCTCTCTTACCCTATACGCACTTTGAGTCTTTGACACATTTATAATAACTTCACAAAATTTACGAGAAAATTCGGTAGACATGGGTTGAAGTTATCTGTACGTGCAAGATTTAATGCGTTAAAATTAAAGCGAAACATAAGCAAGTCAATGAATACTGTTTGGTCATTCTCGTTAAGTGATAAGGATGACTGACATGAGGCTATTGAAAGAAAGTGTGGTGGCATAAGTGAGAGAAAAGGAACAATAAGTATGAGCATGTTCAATTTGGCTACTACTCCATGCAAAGCCTGTGCCTGTCAACAAACCACTAACTTTCTACAACGAAAGGATAAGAGAAAGGAACCTATAGAGTACAAGACCAATTCTTGAATCATTTCATCTGGAGTGCGATCTTTTTTGTGTCTAATTGTGTCACAACACGTAGACTCGCATTTTTGCTGGCAAGATCTTGAATCATTTCATCTGGAGTACAAGACCCTTTAACACTCTTCCAAGTTTTAAGCTTAACGATTGTCGTTTATGTGTCCTTAATTTCCTTCATGATCTTCCAGTCAAACTTAGTAATCAAGTTATCGAAAGCATGTTTCTAGTAAGCAAAGCTTAGAAATGTGTGCAAAAATCTTTAAAAAACGCTAAGACTAGAGTAACATGTACCAATCAATCCCAAGGCTAATTTGGAAAAAGAAAAAACGCGTAGGACCCCTTTTTTGAACCAATAGGATGGAAGACGTACTTACCTCAATGAGATTCTTCTCCTAAACCAATGAAGTAACATCTTTAGAAAGTTGAAGACTCTCCAAGTGAAAAAGATGACACTAAACTTGGCTCAAAGTGTTTTGCCTTTTCTTTAACAGACTAAAAGCAGAAACAAGAATAATTTAAGTGAAAAAACACAATGATTAATTCTCTATTACTCTATATTCTGTCTGACATGCATGGCCTAATGTATGGCTTAGTAACAATACTATGATAATCTCTCTTTGGCTTCAAGTCAAAGATAACATAGGCATAAACAATCATTAAGGTCACGAATACTGTCTTTAGCATAATTCATGCTATTTGCACAAAAAATTGTATGACTCATTAACCTATACCACTGAGTTTTATTTTTTATTTTTTAAATATTGGCAACATATTTTATTAAATAGAAACGACTAGCAAGACAATAGAAACAGAGAGGTGAGCCTCATTTTCATTATCGTTGAAAATTCAGTTTTATATCTCTCATGAAAAATGTTTATTTTCGAAATTTTAGGGTGAAGTTACTTAGTTTCTGGTTAATGATGCCAAACAGCATTATTTATTAAGAAGCCACTCAGTTTCTTGTGGTTTGACAATAGTCGTTGATCTTGTCCCATACTAGTAGCTGGACATGTGTTAAAGCTGGGCTTGATAGGCCCATGAGCTATCATATGCTTCATAGAATCAGTGGTTATAAATGTTGGACAAGCTTTCATATCATTTGCTTCATAAATGTCGGGGCTCACGTGTAGGGTTGTTGAACAGGTGCTGAGACCATAACAGCAAACAGGATGGGTGGATTTCAAGACTGTCAGTTGAAATCTAATGGCCCACCAAATGCTAGTGTCAATTAGAAATATTCATATAAGCATACTTGTGGAGGCCCGTTTGAAAGGTGTGTATGGTGATAGCTTCAAGGGCCTCACCATAATGATATAGGACAGATACATGTGAAGTGTGAACTGAATTGACAACAAATTTAATAAATGCTTGGTTAATAATTTCATAAAGGTCAAGTGTTTCTTGATATCCACTGACCATTATACGAAGTTACGAACAATTAACCAATTTAGTAAGAACCCTGTAGTAAATGTGGGTGAAAAACACCCTAAGAATTAGAACAGTTTAGAATAATATTAGTTCAACGTGGAATAAAATTAAGAAATTAATTGTAACCATCTGAACAATTTAGAATGATATTAGTTCAACAAGGAATAGAATTATGAAATTAACCGTAATCAACCAACTAGTAGTAGAATATCAAAACCGCAAAATAAAGAGAGACACTAGAAAACCCAAATTGGGAAAAACCACGGCCGGAGGAAGCCACGAACCAATCCACTATAAACTTGCAGTGTTTACAAAGCTTGAATGAAGATATTACATTGAGCTTGAAATCGATTTGGTGATTAGGGTTTAAAAAATCTAAGGTAGCGTTTGGTACATGGACAAGACGAGACTGTACTGAACTGGACTATATGAGACTAAATTAGTTATTATTAGTAGCGTTTGGTTACACTAGCACAAGACATACAAAAATGTTAAAATTATTAGGTTGTCAATTTGTAAAATGTTTCTAATTTTTTTATCATACTATAATGGGTTTATGAGTGGGGATGATGGTTGGGGTGTGGGTGTGGGTGTGGTTGTGGGTGTGGGTATGGGTGGTAGTGGCAGTATGGGTGGCGGTGGTAGTGTTGATGTGGGTATAGGTATGGGTGGGGGTAGGGATAGAGGTGAGGGGTGTGGCTATGGGAAGGGTGGGGGTAAGGGTAAGGGTGGGGTTGGGGCGGGGGTGGATTAGGGTGGGATGGGATGAGGTGGTGTGGATATGGGTGGGTGTGAGTAATGATGGACTGTAGATGAGAGATGGATAAAAGGACTTTTTTGTCATTCGACTTTCTGTTCTGCCTTTTTCTACCATTTTGAGTGGGACTAAAATTTATGAATTGGTCACATTTGACTTGGTCATTGTTCCAGTTCCATTCACGTCAAACGTTATTTCAAAGTGACTTGTTCTTTTCTGTTCCATCCGGTACTACATACCAAATGCTACCTTAATGTGTCGCATGTTGTATGTGATAGCAATCAGGTAGTGATTGTCTAGTTACCTTAATTATTGATGTATTTGTTTTTACATATGGTATTTGTTCATGTTAATCCCCTTGCATGTATTTGTTTTTCAAACTTTACTGTTGATATGTGTTTTTTCTTCTGCGTATTACCCATTTCTTTTGCATATTTAATTGTGTTTGCATATGCTTACTATAGTTAGGGATGAGCATGGGTCGGTTTTAGACCCAAAACCGAAACCAAACCGTTCAATTCGGTTTCTGGTTTTTACAAACCGTCGGTTTCGGTTTTGGTTTTTCCATTCGGTTTTGGGTCGGTTTCGGTTTGAACCCATGGTTTCGTGGGTTTTGGGTTTAAACCCGTGGCTCGGATTTGAACCCATTTTCCAGCAAAATAATACAATTCAAGAACTGATGCAATTGTCTAAATAACGTTTGTCTGAGTCGAGAACTGATACAATTCAAGAAGACGAGAACTGATACAATGCAATCTACTAAATACTAATCTAGTAAGACAGACATACGTTCACATAACACATATACATTCAACAATTGTCTGAGTCGAGAAAGTGATACAATTCAAGAACTGATGCAATTTACCGAGAAAATGATACAATTCCAAAAAATTAACGTACCTGCTCGAGCTGTACAGCTGATTGACTGAGTCGAGAAAGTAGAAACAGTGGAGAAATAGGTGCGACTACGACTGCTCGAGCCATGGGTCTTCGATCGGATGCAGTGGCGGCGACTTCGATCTGATGCACTGGCGGCGACTTCGATCTGATACAGTGGAGCCGTGGAGGTGTGAGACTCGGGGAGAAACAGTGCTTCTTCGATTGGATGCGATTTAGGTTTAGGGTTGAATGAGGAAGGAGAGGAGTCGCATTGAGAAAGAGGAAACACGGATGACTCCCGATGAATAAAAGATAAATGCGATTTAGGTTTAGGTTTATTCATTTCAGGGGTCGGTTTCTTGGGTCGGTTTCTTGTATGGGTCGGTTTCCGGTGGTTTTGGGTCGGTTCGGTTCTATTGGGTCGGTTTCATCATCAAAACCCGAAATCGAAACCGACAGTTCGGTTTTAAAATTTCCAAACCCAAACCATTGGTTTCTGTTTTGGTTTCGGTTTTGTCGGTTTTTATCGGTTTCGCGGTTTTCGGGTTCGGTTTTGCTCATCCCTAAGTCTATAGTTACTCCCCCTTTTTACGGATCCGTATTTTTTATACCTGCCTGGGTGATTGTCAAGTTTTACATCCCCGTCACTTTATGTCAATGGGATTATGACACGCATTGTCGTTTTCATTGCCGTATTGGCCCATTCCAAGCCCAACGAAACAAGTTGAACCTTAGAAAAAATTGATAACTTTTCTAATCAATTAAAAACTTGAACAACCCCATATTGTTGATTCAAAAATTTCATAAAACATCGTCTTAACTTAATACATGGGTATTGCCCATTTTTCAAAGATATTCTACTTCAAGTCCTTCTAGAACTCATTGGGCTTGACTCACCATCTCATTATATTGCATCTTACATGAAGCTGTTAACAAAAACAAAAGCAATACACTCTCCACATCATTTAACACCACACATAACAACATAACCTTCTCAATCAAAATACTCAGGATCCTTGGGCTTGGGTACTGGGGTACGAATTAAATCATCATCTTCAAATATCTCACCTCTTTTCCCCAACCTCAATCCACTCTCCCTAATCTTTCCTTTATTCCTTCTTTGTTCACTACCATTCTCACGGTTATAATTCTCTTTCGCCTTCAACATTCCAATCAACTTTCGCCTTTTGTATCTTTTCCAAGCCGACTGTATAAAACAAGCCGCCCACGTTCTCCACTGATGCGAATGAACCCGAAACGTGTGCCTCAGCTTCTTACTATGCATCTTCCTGAACCGCATAGCTACAAACTTCAAATCCTCAGATGAAAGCGCGTACGCTTCCACCTCAGCAACTGACGTGATTGTACGCGTGGACAATGGAAGTGTGTCCGTTGACCGCGGGTCCAGCGCCCACGTCAGCAACTCCTCACCACAAAAATCTCCCGGCCCGATCCGGCACTGGTTCCAAAAACCCGCCCGCCCGCCATCTGTCGTGTAGGAATCTAAATTCCCGTGCATGATGAAAAGCATCTCGTTTGTGGGGTCCCCCTCACGTAACAAACAAGTGCCACGTGTGCATATGATTGGTTTTAGTCTTTCGCAGATTGCATCCACTGTGCGCTCGTCCATTTGTTCAAAGAGTGGAACCTATATATTATATAAACACGTGTAATTTATTACCAGGTAATTAATTGTGAGTTAGTTAATTTGTTACTTACTCGTCTAACTAATTCGATGCAGATGTGATGTTTGATGTCTCTTCTGATATCTAAAGGAAGCGCATCTAATATATCTTCTTCATCAACTTTCCCTTGTTTTAGCCATTTGTAAAGGTCGTGTTTCCGTACACGCTCACGCATTGCATGTGGTAACTGCCGGTGGTTCATCCATAACTCGGTGTCCATTTGTTGGATTCTGTATTCTTCTAGTCTTTCGGTTCTTGACTCAAGGTATGTCTCCATGGTGCCGATAACCATGGCAAGGAGTAACAATCCAGTGAGGGAGATGAGTATGCAAAAGTGTGATTCTGCGAGGAATGTACTTGCTTGGACTTCTTCGGCTCTCGAGCTGAAGAAATTAAAAGGTTGAAGATTGAAATAGGGGTGAAGGATGTGTTAATTGAAAAAATTTAGGGTTTGTTTATTGTTTACCTTAGTGCTCTGAGTCCCCACCAAAGACAATAGAAGTATTTTGTGTAGAAATCTAGGGATGCAACTCCGTAGTTTACAGCGTCGAAGATCATCCCGTATTCGTAGGAATCGGTTTCACGTCCACATGTGTTTGAGATGTTGCTGGATTGATACCACGACGAACGGCCAGGATCATTAAGGTAACGACAGTTGAAAAATCTCTCATTACAATTTGGTTCTTCACTATCACATACTTCTTTCCAGCATATTCCTTGTCTCTCAATTGATAGAAGGTAATAGCAAGCTCCGAAGACCTACAAAATGTCAGAAGATTTTCATCAAACACTTGGTCTTCTCGGTGATTAAGAGATGGTAAAGAAAGTAGAACATACATGAGCCGCCAACAGGAAGAGGATTATATTGTAAACAGCCCCAACGATTGTCGATTCAGCCACCACGCCGATTACTTGCTGTATATGAGATGAAAGTTTGAATACGAGATATAGCCTGAGGAAGAATTGGAACATGATGAAGTACAGTACGCTCGTCTTTGTACTAAGCATTTCCGAATTATCAAAAAACGGAAGCCATGTCAATACCTGAAACAATTTCAATTCCGATAAACATGAAATAAACGCAATGTATAGTATGACGTTTACAGAGTCTAGAAAGACATGGAAGGAGGACAAGTGTCACCTGTGGAATAGGAAGAGATGCCAGCACATCGAGAGTAAATTCTCTCTTGAGATACCTCTGAGAGATTTTGAAAGGGTCCAGAATAAGCTCTCCTCTTCCGAGCAAACGAGTCGAAGATGCATCGTAAGCTGTTCTGAATCGGACGTAAATTTGAATCAGGTAGAAAACGTCGACGATTGATCGGATGACAGTAAGAATTATCTTCAGAGAAGTATCTTCACCCATGCACATCTCATCGTCATCCACTTCAGGCAGGTAGAAGAAAAGAGGATCTATTGCGATCGAAATCAGGGCTGCAACTAAGAAATACTTGTTCCATTGCTTCACATGGTCTCCTCGAGGATCGAATATACGTCCTTTGACTGTTTTGTAGTCTTCGGAAAACACTCTGGTAAGTCTTCGACTTATAACTCGCCGATTCTTCGTCGGTGGTGGAGATTGTTCGATCTCAAATCTGAGAAATTGAATAACGATCAATCACATTAAGAAATAAAGCTCATGTGATAAAACACAAGGCAGTTTCACAAACCTAACAACTTTTGTCGATTCGCTATCCATTTTACTCCGGCTACCCAAATGACTGTTCGATTCTGCTGCTAAACTTTGCGACGTGATAAAACTGACAATTAATTGAATTTTCACATGGATAATGAAAGTCTTCACATGATCATAGCTTAAGTTCGTGATTTCACAGGACTTATATATAGAGTAAGCATTAATCACATCGTTCAGAATTTTTAAAGACGAAAGTCAGCATTTAAGAAACGAAGAGATAGAGGGAATATTTACGACCATTTTGGAGGATAGTAATCTTATAAAGATCCTTAACGTTGTCGTTCGTAGCTTGTTTCCCTTTTTTAATCTTTATTCTTTTCTTTATCGTTTACCATTTTTTTCTAAAACTATACAACTATGCATTCATATGTTTTTAGAAAAGTTTTGATAAAATTGGCTCGTAAACTTTTGTAATTATTTAAGTGTTTATACATTACGATTCTTAAAAGTATAAACACGTAAATATCCTATAAATCAACTTCATTTCAAAAGATAAAAGAAATACCACAAACAAAATTCAATATGGCTACTCCATATCCATTCGTTACAAAAACAGTAAAATCTCAAAAACCATACTCTAAAACATACACTGCAAAATTCAAGCAATTACAATAATATCAGAATTGTGGCCTCTGTTTGGCTTCAGCAACAGTGACTCGAATATTTCTACCATCAACATTCTGTACAACAAATCAAAACAAGATTCAATAAAAACAAATCTTATAATGAAATCGAAGATAAAAAGTTATGAAAAAACACTTACAAGACCATCCAATGAGTCGATAGCTTTATTGACCTCTTCTTCAGAGCCATAAGTCACAAAACCAAAACCCTTTGATCGACCACTATCCCTATCATAAACAACCCTAGCTTCCATAACATTACCTTGCTCCTGAAACAAGGTTTCAAGGGCTAAATTGTCCACACTCCATGCAAGATTTCCAACATAAACCTTGTTTGTATTATCCAAATTTCTCCCCCCACCAAACCCACCACCACGGCCACCGTCTCTTGACCCTCTGAAAGTTGACTCTCCTTTGCTTGGTGCCGGCCCTGAATTTACCCTCAGTTGCCTACCATCAAGTTCCTGAAATTTCAATATGTTCTTGCTTCAAATCGAAATGTCTATCAATACATAAGTTGATAGAAAATTGCAAATTGAAGAACTTACATAACCATTGAACTGTCGAGTAGCTGCCTCGACTTCTTTGACGGATGACATGGTCACAAAGCCGAATCCCCTGCTTCTACCGCTAATTTTGTCGTAGACGACCTGCATTAACGATGAGTGGAGAATTCAGAACGAATAAACAATCCAAATTTGGGGGAAATGCGAATCAGAGAAGGAATAAATCGGAATTTCGAGATTAGGTTAAAACGGTGAAATATACCTCAACCATTTCAACATTCCCAGCTCGTTGAAACAGTCCAGCAAGAGCTGCGCTATCAACATTCCACGGCAAGTTTCCTACATAAACTTTAAGGTCGGGGGAATAATTCGTTCGCTGGTCTTCATCTCCGTCACTTGATAAATCCTCATCCAACCCGTAGGGTGAGGCAACAGCTAGATTTCGAACGGACCGGGACGAAGGGCTGGCTTCGGAGAGCTTACTGGAAGTGGAAATGGAGAAGAGCTTGGGAAGAGAACTAATGGAGGAAGGGAAGATGCAGACGGAAGCAGATGTGGTTTTAGAGACGGAAGATAGGGTTGTTAGAGAAAGAAGTTGGAAGGAAAGCGTAGAGGAAGACATGGTTAAGTTGCAGGTAAGGTTTAATGGAGGTTTTAAGGGAATTTGAAAAGCCTTACCAGGGGATAAGCCGGAGGAGATAAGAGATATTTTCAGTGGCAAGGAGATGGGTTTATATAGGTTAGTTTGGTGATGGGACGGTTGACCCGACCCGTAAATATCTTATCTCAATATCTCTTCAATCATAAAATCCGACAATCATGTAGATTTTCTACAAATATCATATGATCATATACAAATGCATGTCTTCGTTGCAAAAAATTGAGTCTAAAATTATTATGTTTCAAAAGTTCAAAAAAATCGTAAAATATTACAAGTTGAAATTGTTAACTTTAAAGATTAGCATGAGAAAGATGAAGGTTTAGTGTATTATCATATCATCTATGGTAAGCTAATTGGAAACTAACAAAACTCAAAGGTTTAAAAAGAGAATGAATTTCAAACATCTGAAAAAGATAACTCAGTCAATATAAGAGTTGATAAAGGTTTTTGAAAAAAAAAAAAAAAAAAAAAAACTAGCGGTGATTTTGCATAAGAAAAATCAAATCTCTCTCACTTTTACGTTCTCCCTCCTTTCTTCCCTCTCCTCCTCTTGACTTTTAAACTCTAAGGCTAAAACCCTAGTTATCTAGGGTTTGCGTTCAAGACTTGATACATGGTGGTGGGTTTTGTCAAGCATTGCAATGATCATACTCTTGGGTGCTACTTCATTAGAGGGATTCTGGTTTGCGCCCTAAATCATCCATACAACACCAAAAGAAGGTGATTTCATACTATGGTCCAACCCAATATTCGGTGTCACGTATAGGACCTATATATACAATTACTTATGTATATTTCAATAAGGCTAATACAAATGGAAAATTGCACCCAATAAAACAGCCATGTCGAGCTTGTCCAATACGTATTATGTCGAGAATCACAATATGCTAATAATATTTTAGGTGTGTCAAAATTTGAATTATTGACTTTATTTGTGGAATTTTGCTTCTTAATCATTAGACTATCATTGTAGGCACAACGTGCGTGTGTGCCTAACCCGAAACCTACCTAACTTTCACCAAGCCGCGGGTCACGACGCCGTGACCTCAACATCCCCCTCCCTCTACCCGCTTCTATCTATCACCAGTTCCGCCTGACCTTATGTTTATTTAGCATGTTCATTTAATTATAGTCATTTAACATATTAACAAACGAACATAAACAAAATAATTGTTTACACTGACGAACATGAACAAAAAAAGTCATTAATTTATGTATTTGTGTTCGTTCTTAGTCGGTTAAACTCAAATGAACGAACAAAAACACACCCTTATTCGTATTCATTCAATTCGTTTACAACCCTAATTAAACCACAAAATTTTCCGCAATGCAATCGATTTCTCTTTCTTGTAATTTCCTATATATGTTGAATCAATGGAGTAACATTAGTAACTAAGCCTAACCCCCATAGCTCCTCCTACCTAATTGCAAACAACATCACCGCTAACAATACCATCACCAACTATTGTTTCTCTTCCCTTTCTGTCCATTTTAATCTTACCATGTCTTTCACTAAATCGTTGGTTCGCCAATTCACTCAACTCACGAGCAGCATCACGCATAGCCAACAGTTCCAGCCTCTGGACATGATCGTCAACCTCCTGCAACACCTTCCGTTGAGTTTCAAACATTTTTTCAAAATCACAATCCTCATTCAATCGAGCCAAACACGAATTAACATCCAATTTGCCACCAAATCTTTTCCGTTTCATCACTTCTAGCAACTTCAACCCGTCATCTATTCTGTTGACTGTAACATACCCTTTAATCAAAGTGACATAAGTAACCAAGTCCGGCTCAATGTTTCTTCCCGTCATCTCCACAACAAGCTTCTGTGCATCCTCCATTTTTTCAACCAGAGTGTACCCATTAATCATTGTATTGTAAGTAATCAAGTTTGGTTGAACGTTTTGAGCCTTCATCTCCATCAAAAGCTTCTCTGCATCTTCCATTTTCCTAACTTGAGTATACCCGTTAATCATTGAATTATAAGTAACTAACGAAGGCTGGATCTTAAGTCGCTTCATCTCCATTAAAAGCCTCTCTGTATCCTCCATTTTCTTCACCAGAACATACCCGTTAATCATCGTGTTATAGAGAGTAAAATCGGGCAAATGATTTTGACTTTTCATGTCTTCAAAGTACCGATTTGCAGTCTCGAGTCTTGATGCGCGACAGAAACCCGAAATCATGAGTGTGTAAGTATGTTTGGTTGGAATTACACCTTCGGACAACATTTTGTGAAAGAACTTCTCAGCCATAGTGTACTTCTTTTCACTTATGATTACCTCCAACAAAGGATTATACGACTTGATTGTCCTGGGTACACCCAATTCCTCCATTTTTGAGAAAATCTTCACGCAATTCTTAACGATGTCCCATTTTCGATTGGTTTTTGCATAACCGTGGATTAGAAGAACAAAGAAATCTTCATCATAATCAAGGCCCTTTTTAGACATACCCAGTAGAATCTGCTTAGCATCCTCGAGCCTTCGATCTCTACACAAAATCTCGATCATCTGGTAATGTGTTTCTCTGTCGTGCTTAAACCCAGATACCTCCACCCATTGGAAGAATTCCAAGGCACGATTAGGGGTCCGATTCAGCACACTGGAAACAAGATTATGATCAAACAGAGGAACTAAATTTCGAATGGAGCTCTGTAAACGGGTCGACCATTCGCCATCTTCCATCATTTTGCAAATTGCATCCCTAATCTTGTCTGGGTTGGGATTATGCTCGCCTGCGATTCTTGTAGTTCCATTTTCAATCGTCCCGGCTTGTGATCCACAGGTCGATATGTATGTTTTCGGGTCTCGGTTTTCTTCGTATGGAGGTTTATCTGCAGATGAATAGAGACGAAAGAGGGGTTTGGAGATTCTTGAGAATTGATGAACGAAGCAATCTTTTAGAATCAGTGATTTTGATACAGGGATTAAAATACGAACCATTTTCGGTGAAGTGCCCAAGATGGGTGGGAATGGCAAGGTTTAGGGTTTTTGTAGCGAGGTCCAAGTTCTGGACCGAGTTGACTCAATCGCGAGAGTTGGGTTCGGCTCAGAGGACCACATACATATTGAACATAATTGAAAATTTGAAAATTATAGAAAAGCATTAGCAGTTAATAACAATGTTTATGCTTTATTTATATTCATTAATGATTAACATATTAGATTAAATAAAATTTTGAAAATTTCTTAAAAAATTTATTTTTATATACATTTTCATTCATTAATGAATACAACGGAAACCATTTTTTAATCTTTATAAAAATGTAATTAAATAACAAAATCACTAAAATTATAAAACTACATTGTGTTAAATTTTTTTTGATAAAAGTGATTCTTAAAAACTATGAAGAAAAAATAAAAAATAAAAATTAATAAATTAGTTTTTTTGTAACAAACATTCAGAATCCTAAATTTTAGGAAAGTATAATTTTGTTATAATTTAATTAAAATACATAATTATTAATGTGCTCTTATAAATTAATTGGTCTAGAATTGGTCTCGCGATCTCAACTTTTTTGTTGGTTTCAATTGATCATTCCTCTCTCTCTCTCTCTCTCTCTCTCTCTCTCTCTCTCTCTATATATATATATATATATATATATATATATATATATATATATATATATATATATATATATATATATATATATATATATATATATATATATATATATATATATATATATATATATATATATATATATATATATATATATATATGTTCATCTTAGCCATTAGATTTCGTGAGACCGGGAGACGCAATCCTAGCCACTTATTTTGGGTGTAAAAAAAAATTAAAAAATGCAAAATAAATGAAAATTTTGAAAAAAATATTTATTTATTATTTTCGTCATTTTTTTATTCAATTTTTTTTTAAATTATTAAAAATAAATAAATAAATAAAATTAACATTTTTCATATTATATAAGAATATGCAACATCCATCAACATTCTACTAGAATATTTTTCTTATTTTTCCAATTTTTTTTTTCGATTTTTTTTATTTTTTAAATTTTTTTAAAATTTTTATAGATAGAATAAATAGCGAAAATAAGTAGAAATTTTTTTTAAAAAAAATTTCATTATTTTAGCCGATTTTATTTTTTTTAATTTTTTGATCTCCAAAATAAGTGGTTAGGATTAGTGGTGAAAATGAGCCGAGCCGGCTCTTGAGCTACTCGGGACCGACTTGTTAAAAGCTCGGCTTGAGACCGATTTTAAACGAGTTCGAGCTTAATATCAGGCTCGTTTGTTAAATGAGCTCGAGCCGAACCTGTGTCACCAAGCTCGATTAGGTTCGCGAGCCCTAAATGAGCCTATATATAATATAAACTTTATTTTATTTTATATGAGTTAAAATTAAAACATATTTAGTTATATAAATTAATTAAGTTGTCATTTTTCTACATTAGAGTAAACGAGCTTCTTAACGAGCTCGAGTCGAGCTTAAGCTCATTTAGGCTTGTCGGGAAATAAACGAGCCGAGCTTGGAACCATAAAGCTCGTAACGAGTCGAGCCCGAGTCGAGCCTTGTATATTTCTTAACGAGCTTGAGCCGAGCTTGGTCAGGCTCGGGCTCAGCTCGGCTCGTTTGCACCCCTAGCTACGATTACGTCTCCCCGTCTCACAAAATTTGCATGGTCTCATTTGAACTTATATATATATATATATCATTATTATATACAACAAGGCGTTGAAGCCCATTCCGGAATTTGACCTTCCGATCCCATGTCAATGGCTTCTAAGCAAGCAGAAGAGCTTGGTCCCTCGTCTTCACTCCAGCGGACATACTGTAATTACTTCCGCTCTTCTTGTTCTCGCGTACTCAGATTGTGTGGCAAAAAGTTTCATCTGAATAAAAATGAGTAAAGAGGGTGAGGATCGATACGATAGAGGAGAAGTGTTCGAGGAAGAGGTGGCAGTAGGGGAAAACGTGGCAGGCCGGAAGAATACATTTGTGCAACAGATGACAATAAGAGTTTCGTAAAAAAGAAGCACCCCGTCTAAAACCCTTCCGACCCCCAATCCTGCCTAAATCTTCTAGAAACCCGTTGGTTTTTAAACTATATGGTAATCATCTTGTTGCTTAGATTTTGAGCAAATGGGACTTTAGAAAACAAGGAGTTATGCTCTTGGGGGTGACAAATCAGCAAGTATACCATGACACGTGGACTTAGACATGTTAATGAAATATACGAAGGTGAAGGCGATCCATTTTTAGCGTGTCGGGCACGTTTGTCTGCATTTTTGCCGGTTCAAAAAGTGCATCGGCGCGTCAAGAGGGATGACTCCCAAGCCTCCACCACCTCACCGACTTTCTATGCCAATTAGCTACGTGTATTCTTCCCCCACACTACCGCCACTCTCGACCACTACGAGAATAGCCTACTGTTTTCCACCATCGCTCTCGTTCATTTATCTGGCCTCATTCATTCATCAATTGTTTGATTATCCCTCATTTTCTTCCTATTTCTTTCTCTAAAAACTGATTTTGACATTGTTATCCCAAATGTTTGAATCATTGCCCTCTATTCTTATTGTTTCAGGTTACGCTTTTTGAAAGTTCAGCCACTCCCATTTTTAAGGTTTTGTTTCTTGTAATCCTCTAATTCTTTAGGTGCTAATCGCTCCCAAAATTTCTTGCGGTGACTCCAAACAGTAAATTAGGTAGGGTTTTATTCCAGGTTATGTTTTTCTCTCATTTTTCTCTGTCTCCTAACATTGCAGTAGGTTGAACACCCCTGGTGCCTGCTCCGCCTTGGCACCACCTGGTTCTTGATCACAGATGGTACTTGACTAAAGATAGAGTGTTACGATCCCACATCGACGGAAAACAAATTCAATTGGTGGCTTATAAGTCTAAGTGTCCCCTCCTCCTACAAGCTGGCTTTTGGGAGTGAGTTCTACACTTGGACTTATGGCATGATACAGGCCTAGTATGGGATGGGTTCGTATCAATTGGTATCAGAGTCGTCCCCATCTTTCGAGGTTCCAGCCTTTGGAGTGGTGGCCTGCGGAGTGGTGGCTTGGACCCAAAAGGGGAGTGCCAACCGTGACCAACGTAGCCGTGACCAACAATGACTCGGAGTGGTGGCCTATGGAGTGGTGACTTGGACCAAAAAGGGGTACCAACGAGGACGTTGGCTCTTCAAAGCGTGGGGTATTGTTACGATCCCACATCGGCGGAAAACAAATTCAATTGGTGGCTTATAAGTCTAAGTGTCCCCTCCTCCTACAAGCTTGGCTTTTGGGAGTGAGTTCTACACTTGGGTTTATGGCATGATACGAGTCTAATATGGGATGGGTTCGTATCATAGAGTCGCATCAAAAATCGTTCAATGTTTTTGGTTAGTTTTTTATTTCATTTTTCTTTTCTATGATTGTTTTCTTTCCCATAATTTTGTAGTCTTTGTTCGGTTTCTTCTTTTGTGGGTATGTTTAACTCTTTCATTTTAAAATTTAGCAGTTTTTTTTTTCTTTTTTTTAACTTCTTTATAATAATGAAACGATGATTGATATCAATTAGAGTTACATTTGGAGATTTAGGGTTCTTGATTTGCAACTCTCTATCTGATTTGTATTAAACTATGCAACTTCCGTTTAATATGAACAATTAGTTGTTAAATGTTATAAAAAATTGATTATACCATCCCTTTTTATATAATATTTCCTGTTGTTGGTCTGCTTTGTTTTTAGTTTTTAGCGTGGTTCCGTTTATGCTTCGACGTAATTGAAGTCTATTTTTTTCTCACCCTTTTCAGTTACCGACCAGCTGCTTTGAATCTTATTATTAAATATACCTTGATGACTTTGATCTTTGACTATTTTGTACGACAGCTCTCTTTTGTGTCCAATGTAGGTGCAGTTAGACATTTGAGGTTAAATTAAATACGACCTCCTTTACTTGTGCAATAGATGAAAGGAGAACGAGATGGGAGGGGAGGGGTTAATCTACAATGAGAGAGGGATTGATGAGGAGGTGCTTTGTCATCGTGGAGACGAAAGAAAGAGCCACCAAAGAAGATTGAGTAAGCCTATTCTATTAGCTAACTAATAATTTGATTATGAATTTCTATAATACCTTTATTGATCGATTTTCTCTTATTTTCTTCTCTAAATCTTTTGTATTGTATAACTACTTATCTCTAATTCTTAATTCTATGAATATTTATGGATAGTTTGATTTTTCATTTACTTTGTTTTCACAATTTTTGCTTGGAAAGTTTAGAATATGTTAACTGTTGAACTAAAAGTCAGTCTTTCCTAAAAAATGGAAAATAATTTTGATAAAATATCATTTACCCCTCCCTTTTCCTTTTAATTAAGAGGGCAAGAATGTGAATAACTTTTATTCAAATAGACTCATATTCATCCTATCTTTAAGTTATCGTCATATTTGATATAATATTTATGCCAAACCGAATGCTAATTTTTCTCATATTCCAATATTCTCGATATTTTCATAACATCCAAAAGCGTTTGATATCAAATTGACTCCCAACAACAATCTTCTTGTCGCTTTATATGATGATTTTGAGTTGTTCTTCAACAACTTTTAGTTTCAATCATCTTGATCTTCAATATTCAAGTTTGATTATTGTTATGAATCGTAAAACAAGAAGAAATTATATCAAGTTATTTTGGGTTCCTATTGTTTCGTTGTTTTTTTTCTATATTATGGATCTCGATTTCAATGGAAAGTGTTACAAAATGAAATGGGTAAAGCGAATTGAGACATAAAAGTTAAAGATTTTGATGAAGAATATGATTAAAAGAAACAGATCTTCACAGCCCCGCCAGTTTCTTCTCTATATCTCCATATGTATCTGTAGCGCACTTTATATATAATCTATATAGTATATATACATGATGTGTATCTTTTTCGTTCCATCAGCCTATCTGCTTCAATTTTGGTCTTGAAAAGACATAAATTGATGTTGCCGGTTTGAGTTTTTGTTGTAAAATACGACGGATCCGAATTGACTTTAGACAATATTAGCTCAATGCGGAATAGGATCAAAAATTATCAAACGATAATAATCACAACGAAAAATACGAATGAAGTAAATAAAATAGAGACACGAGGATTTACGTGGAAAACCCAAATCGGGAAAAACCACGGGCGGAGGAAGCCGAGAATCAATTCACTATATTTTGTGGTGTTTACAAAATGTTTGGGAGAATACAAAAATACAAAGAGTTTATAACTCTTTTGTATTAATAAGAAGATGAATAAGAAGAGAAGATGTTTTGGTGTGTTTTGTTTGAGATGGTTTCTAACCTATTTATACTAAAAACTTTGCATGCCACTTCAAGAAAAAAATGGCTCATTTAAAAAATTCTACATGCCATCTTTGAAGTTTGTTTTAGCAGCCATTTGAAAATAAGTGTTGCAGCCACATCTTTGAATATCATCTTTAGCAGCCATTTGAAAATAAGTGTTGCAGCCTTTGAATAAAATATTGTTGAATTTTGAAGACATATTCTTCAATCTCCACCTTGACTTCAAAATGGAACAAAACTTGTATACCAATTTGGTAAAACCAACAACTCTTCAAACTTCAAAACTCCATAATAAATTGCAATCACCATATAGAGAAAAATTGATCCTGAAAAATGAAATACTTCCTCCACCACGAGCCTAATCAGGCTCAACTGCAATCAGAAATACCCATTAAGTCCAAACATAGTTTGAACTTGGCTATTGGAAGACTTTTAGTGAACACATCAGCGGGATTATAATCTGTATCGATCTTTTCTATGACACAATCACCTTTTTCAATGATATCACGCACAAAATGATAACGAATATCAATGTGCTTTGTACGGTCATGAAACATCTGATCTTTACTCAAGAAGATAGCACTTTGATTATCACAGAATATTGTGGTAACCTTTATTCTATCATCGAGTTCTCTAAATAATCCCTTTAACCAAATATCTTCCTTAACTGCTTCTGTAATCGCCATGTATTCTGCCTCTGTAGAAGACAGTGCAACTGTAGACTGTAACTGGGCTTTCCAACTAATAGCACAACCATTCAGTGTAAACGCATACCCTGTAATGGATCTTCGTTTATCCAAGTCTTTGCCAAAATCTGAATCAACATATCCAACCACCCCAGTGTTAGATTGTCCATAGCGTAGACACATAGAAGACGTACCGCGTAGATAACGTAAGATCCACTGTACTGCTTTCCAGTGTTCTCTTCCCGGGTTCGCCATATATCTACTAACCATGCTAACTGCATAAGCCAAATCAGGGCGTGTGCAGATCATAGCATACATCAAAGATCCAACAGCACTAGAGTATGGTACGCGTGCCATGTACTCCATATCAGTCTCAGTAGTAGGACTTAAAGCGGATGATAACTTGAAATGAGCTGCAAAAGGTGTATTGACAGGCTTTGCTTCATGCATATTAAAACGTCTTAGGACTTTCTCAATGTAACCTTTTTGAGAAAGATGCAAGATCCTAGACTTCCTGTCACGAACAATTTCCATACCTAAAATTTTCTTGGCAGCTCCTAAGTCCTTCATTTCAAAATCAGCTTTCAACTGGTCTTTTAACTTCTGAATCTCCTTCATATCTTTTGCTGCAATCAACATGTCATCCACGTACAAGAGTAAGTAGATCTTTGAACCATCGTCACCTTTCTTGAAATAAACGCAGCTATCATAGGTGCACCTGCTGAATTTGTGACTGGTCATGAAAGAATCAAACCTCTTGTACCATTGTCTAGGAGACTGCTTGAGGCCATATAGAGATTTCTTCAATTTACATACGTAGTCCTCCTTGCCAGGAACTACAAAACCTTCAGGTTGTTGCATGAAAATCTCTTCCTCAAGCTCACCATTTAGGAAAGCTGTAGTAACATCTAGTTGCTCCAACTCATAATCATTTGAAGCAACTAACCCCAACAATGCACGAATAGAAGTATGTTTGACTACTGGGGAATAGATGTCAGTATAGTCAACGCCTGCAATTTGACTGTAGCCTTTAGCTACCAACCGAGCTTTATATCTTGGTTTCTCATTCGGGTTAACAGGTTCTTTGAGCTTGTAGACCCACTTGCATTTAACTGGCTTTTTCCCTTTTGGAATAGGAACTAAATCCCAAGTACCATTTCTTTGCAAGGATTCCATCTCATTATGCATAGCAATCATCCAATCACTTGAGTCTTTAGATTTGATAGCCTCATCATAATTTAGAGGCTCCGTTTCCGACTCAATATCATTAGCAACAATAAAAGCATAAGCAACAAGTTCAGCTTCAGCATACCTCTTTGGTGGAACAATTTGTCTTTTCGGCCTATCTCTTGCAATGCTTCGAGTAGTAGCTTGTGGTTGTGAAGTTGTTGTTTCTTCAACAACTACATGCTCATTTGGCGAGGAAGACTCTGGTTGCTCAACTGGACTCAGAATGTTGACAGGTGAAGTAGGAAACTCCACCTCCATTTGAGCTTTCTCTTCATTTGCTTTTGATGATGCGACTGTATCTTCTGTAGAGTCGGAAGTTTGATGAATCATAACAGACTCATCAAAAGTAACATCTCTTGAGATGATGATTTTATTTAGATCATTGCTCCATAACTTGTAACCTTTAACTCCTGGATTATAACCAAGAAAGACACATTTAAGTGCTCTCGGTTCTAACTTCCCATTGTCAACTCGTGCATAAGCTGGACATCCGAAAGGTTTCAGATGTGTATAATCGGCAGGTTTCCCGGACCATAACTCATACGGAGTTTTCTTTTCGATTGCTCGTGACGGTGATCGGTTGATAACATAGCAAGCAGTAGAAGCAGCCTCCGCCCAAAAGGACTTTGGCAATTTGGAATTAGAAAGCATACACCGGACCTTCTCCATAATGGTGCGATTCATCCTTTCGGCTACACCATTTTGTTGAGGCGTATGGACTACCGTGCGATGTCGAGTAATGCCTTCCTTTCGGCAATAGGCATTAAACTCTTCTGAGCAAAACTCTAGTCCATTATCCGTACGAAGATACTTTACCACCAATCCTGATTGCTTTTCAACCTGAACTTTCCAGTCTCTGAAGGTAGAGAAAACATCTCCTTTATGTTTTAAGAAGAAACACCACACCTTCCTGGAGAAATCGTCAATGATAGTGAGCATATAGTTAGCTCCACCTTTAGAAGCAACTCGAGCTGGTCCCCATAAATCCGAGTGGACATAGTCGAGTGGTCCTTTCGTTGTATGGATACCACTTGCAAACCTCACTCGTTTTGCCTTGCCATATACACAGTCTTCACAGAAATCCAAATCAACAATCTTTTGTTGACCAAGTAAACCTCTTCGACTCAATTCTGACATGCCTTGAAAACTCATATGGCCGAGTCGAAGGTGCCAAAGACGGGACTGATCTGGATCAGAAAGAGACTTTGAAACAACAGCAGCATCACTCGAAATTGTTTGCCCGTCAAGAAAGTAGAGGTCGGAGGTTTTTCGATTGGCTCTCAGTTTGTCGGAACCATCTTTGAACACCCTGAGAACTCCACCTTTACCGGCAAACTCGTATCCCTTTTTATCAAAGGAACTTAGAGATAACAAGTTTCTTCTGAGATCAGGGACATATCTAATATCCCCAATGGTTCGGATAACGCCATCAAACATACGGATTCTGACTGAACCATGTCCAAGAACTGGACATGTAGTATTGTTACCCATCAACACATAGCCTTGGTTAACCTTTTCAAATGTGTAAAACCAACTTTTGTTGTGACACATATGAAAAGTACAACCAGAGTCGAGTATCCAATCACCAGTGGAATCCAGTTTATCTGAATAAACTGTCAAGAGTTCTCCAATACATTCGACCTCTGCTACATCGGCTTCACCCGAAGTGCTAGCTTGTTTACCATTTGCTGCCGCCTTCTCTTTTTCTTTATTCTTCAACTTGAAACATTCTTCAAGCACATGTCCCTTCTTGTGACAATAGTTGCAAAACTTTCGTTTGCCTTTAGATTTGGATCTGGTTCTGTTGGAAGATTGAGAAGTTCTACTTCTCTCTGTTGTTCTTCCTCTAGCATTCAAACCTTCGGCTTTAGCATCATCTGAACCACCACCGGTAATATATTTCATCTTCTCTTTAGAATCCAAAGCTGTAAAGACTTCATCTAAAACAAGAGTGTCACGACTGTAGATGATTGTATCACGAAAATGGCTATAGGATTCGGGCAACGATGACAACAAAAATAAAGCCAAGTCTTCATCTTCATATTGAACATCCATATTCTCCAAGTTATTTATTAACTCTTTGAATGTGGATAAATGTTCAGCTAATGAGCCTCCTTCAATCATCTTGAGATTGAACAACCGTTGCTTTAGATGCAACTTGTTTGGTAAGCTCTTTGTCATCAATAACTGCTCCAACTTCAGCCACAAAGCAGCCGCCGACGTTTCTTTTAGAACATCTTGTAAGACATCGTTTGACAAGTGCAAACGAATTTGAGATAAAGCCTTCAGATCCTTCATCTCCTTTTCTTCTTCGGTCCATGTATTGGGCATCCTTTCGAAGCCCAAGAGCGCCTTGTGTAAATCCATCTGAATGAGAATATCTCTCATCTTTACTTGCCACAGCGGAAATCGGGTATTCCGATCCAGCAGCGGAATATCGTATTTCACCGAAGACATGATTTATTACTTGATAAAATGATCCCAACAAGCTAATATCAAAACCCGGATGCTCTGATACCAATTGTTGTAAAATACGACGGATCCGAATTGACTTTAGACAATATTAGCTCAATGCGGAATAGGATCAAAAATTATCAAACGATAATAATCACAACGAAAAATACGAATGAAGTAAATAAAATAGAGACACGAGGATTTACGTGGAAAACCCAAATCGGGAAAAACCACGGGCGGAGGAAGCCGAGAATCAATTCACTATATTTTGTGGTGTTTACAAAATGTTTGGGAGAATACAAAAATACAAAGAGTTTATAACTCTTTTGTATTAATAAGAAGATGAATAAGAAGAGAAGATGTTTTGGTGTGTTTTGTTTGAGATGGTTTCTAACCTATTTATACTAAAAACTTTGCATGCCACTTCAAGAAAAAAATGGCTCATTTAAAAAATTCTACATGCCATCTTTGAAGTTTGTTTTAGCAGCCATTTGAAAATAAGTGTTGCAGCCACATCTTTGAATATCATCTTTAGCAGCCATTTGAAAATAAGTGTTGCAGCCTTTGAATAAAATATTGTTGAATTTTGAAGACATATTCTTCAGTTTTAAAAACCGAAGTCGCTTGATGATGTCAATTTTTTCGAAATGGCTTACATTGATTGAAATCAACTATCATGGTTGAACATATCCACCTTATGTAGTTTGAAAATACAAAAGAAATGGTATTTCACAAATAAAGTTGGAGTGTAATATGTAAATGTAAAATGTATAAATCTTGATGTGCATATGTTTTGTGGTTATAGACAACAGGAGTGTGAAGGCGATCCAAAAGAAGAAAATAGAACACGAATCGGTAGCATAAGATACCTTTGTGATGTTCCACTTACGTTCAAGAAAAAATTTAGAGATGGTAAATTCGTTGCCCTTTCATAAAGATTTATAAGTTTCGTAATATCTTTTAGTTGATTGTGTTATCATGCCCTCACACTTCACACTTGCTATTCACCATTACAGTGTGTTATCAACACTACCAAGAAATTGTAAATTGAAAAGGTAAAAATTGTTGAATTTCAGTAACACTATTTGGTAGGATATATGTACGGAGTTGTCTATGTTCATGTCTCTTTCACATATTTTGTCGAACACCTTGGTTTACGTACATCCAACACAACCTCCTAAAAAGCTTCTTTTATTTCAACTTTAGAAGCATAAAATTGATGATCAATATCAATACTAATAAATTTCAAAACACAAATTGGTCCTCAGTCGCTTTCTTCAACTTATTCACTATTTCAAGTTCCATTTCCACCAGCATGGACGTGAAATGGAACAACCACCCAAACCCCTGCCCATTCTCTTAGTGTGCGCGTGTTTGTCTATATAAATGTGTCACTTATTTTTAGGTTTTAAAAAAAAAGAAAAAAAAAACTTATTTTTAGGTTAAGTTTCATCTTTGTTTCACAGATGACAAGTACTTCACTTGAGAGGCCATCAATTGTGAAGATGGATCCAATTATTTCACTAGAGATCGTATTAACGACGAATGTTGCCTAATATGTTGTCATGTCATTGTGAATAGTTTCGTGATGTACTCCATTTGATATGGAGTTTTTAGTTATGATTCCATTTTAAGGCATTTTAATTTGGTTATGAAATGGAAAAGTTAGCACATAATTTTCCATTTTTGTTGGTTTCTGTTTGGAAACCACCATTGTAAACTGATACACAACCTGAAATATTACGAATCTGAAAGCATTTTCCATAATAGATATAAATTCCAGAACGGAACAAGTTGGGTGAATTTTAGACGAGGCTGTGATTTTCCTTTGCTATTGTAATTATAATTTTATTTACGGTCTAGAAGAAATGTAATCAATTATATTGAACAAGTTTCTTAAAAAATGTTACTGCTAGGTGAAAAAGAGATGTGGCGATGCATACATATGCAAGATGGAATGTGTCCCTCATTCGGAGAATATATCTCTAGCCCCTCTCCTTTTTGGAACTAAGTAAAGCACATAGCCATGCTCGAGTGTAGTGATATTTTTCTTAGGAATTAAAATGTGTATACTATAATTATAAGTGGGATCTAAAGACCTATACATGTTGTAATAGTGGTAAGATAAAGTGATATACATAATGTGTAACGACCATAAATTTTTAACAATTTTGATTGCAAGATATATGGTATGAGAAGCGAAGGTTTATAATACCTGTGTAGAAAATCTTAAAACATGAATCTTGGGATGACAATATTAAAGGAATGTTATGTGAATTTTTATAAGAATAAGGCTATGGAAAATAAGTTTAGAAATATTAAATACATCGTTATAAGTTCAAAATATAACAAAAGTTGGAACGAAATAGTCTTGAAATAAAATCATCTAACTCTAGGCACTAAACTGGACGAATTCATATTTAGCTACAACAACATGATCCATGGTGGATCCATTTTGATAATTAAATGGGCCATTTTGGTTCTTAGATGGCTTCTCGTCGTGTATGCACAACAAAATAACGGAAAAAGAATTCTGCCAACATAGTTTGACTAAGTTATACCCACAAGGGTTGAAAAAAATGTACCATAGATAAATAATCAACACGTTACCAACCATACCAATAAAGTCGGAGGCCAACATATTTGGTAGCTAATATGTTTGGCTGGTAGTACCATACCAATTAAGCAATCTTGGTATGGTAACGGTACAAAATATTCAATACCACGGTTGTACTGTACCAACCAATATATATATATATATATATATATATATATATATATATATATATATATATATATATATATATATATATATATATATATATATATATATATATATATATATATATTATTGTGAGACCGTAGGACCAATTTGTAGCCATTAGATCAAAAAAATGAAGTGTTATGATCACAATGGCATGATGGTAATTAAAAGGAAAAAATTAATTATTTTCTATTTTAAAACCACCAGAAGGGTAAATACGACTTTTTGGTTTTAATAAATTGGGAAGTGGCGGATTTCCAGGAGGCGAGTTTGAACATTTCCTTTATCAGGTTTAATTTTTCAATTTTAATTTAATGTGTTTTTAATCAAATTTGACTTTTATATGAATTTTCAATAAATCTCGAAGTAAAAAAAATGATATTGTCGTAAGTTGCAGTAGATGAAATTTCACATAACACAAAACATTCTTAAAGAATGATGAGTCACTGAAGAAAAAACACAAAACATTCTTAAAGAATGATGAGTCACTGAAGAAAAATACATCAAAGTAATACTATTCTAAAAGAATAAGAATTAAAAAAGAATGAACGTTCTTAAAGAATCAACTTCGATGCTGTTTTCCATTCTTCTGTAGTACACTCTGTTTCATTCCATTCTTCAAGAATCAACTTTCATGATGTTTTCCATTCAATAAATCATGTTTTCTGCATTCCATTCTTCAAGAATTGTTCAATTTTTGTGTTCCATTCTTAGAGAATAACACAAACTAACCTTGAATAAATCATGTTTGATGCTGTTTTCTATTCTCGGAGAATATGAATTTTGACAGCATTCTTGGAGAATATGAATTTTGACAGCATTCTTCAAGTTCTGCATGTACTCGTAAACCAACATTCTCGGAGAATATAAACTTTGACAGCATTCTCGGAGAATATGAACTTTTCTGCATTTACTTTTCTTGTTTCTGTACTATTCGAATTCCTCTTCTGTTGACAATGTCCTCTATTGTTTTCACCTCCCTTCCATCGTGCCTCAATCCAACCCTAACCAAAACAAAAAAAGGTCCAAAAATTGGGAGAATGTACAACATATATTAGGTACGCAAAAACCCTAAAATAAATTGGGAGAATTTACAAACAGATGGATGTTGATTGGAGGCCGATGGTGGTCTCGTGGTTCGCGATTGCTGATCAGAAAGCATCGAGGAAGAAGGATTGACGATGGCGGTGCTGATGGTGGTCTCGTGGTTCGCGTTTGGAGGCCGGCGCTGCTGTTGCTGCCGCTGTCGATGTCCCATGGCGGCAAAAATCGCCGAAGATGGCGGAGCTGGAATCGATTTGCGACATCAAATGTTGGAATGGTAACCAGATCTGAAGGTTGTTGGTGGCGGACTCCTTCAAATCATAATTGTAACTTCCCGTAATTATAGGATCTGACGTGATAATAAAAATACCGATATACCCTTTGGAAACGATTGGACCAGGTTTAGTCCTACAGTCTCACAATACTTAGAAAATGTATTTGAACCTACATCTATATATATATATATATATATATATATATATATATATATATATATATATATATATATATATATATATATATATATATATATATATATATATATATATATATTATAAAACGTATTGCTCGAAGGTACAAGTGTAAAGCAGTCAACACAAAAGTTACAAGCCTTTTAATGCATAAAATCCATGGCGGTTTTCTCATCCCAATCCCACTACTTCCTTTTTCTTCTCCCCACGTTCTGATACAACCTCCCACGTATTGAAAACTTCTTCTCCACGATCATTCTTCAACCGTCTCCTCTATCGGTTTTCTTCCCACGATCTCCCATCCCCACTATCTGTTCTCCACCTTCACCTTCTATCCCCACGTTCCGTTCTTAACTTCTCCCCACGATCTCTACGTCTTCATACCTTCTCCGCGATTTCAGCCATTATCTCCACCGATTGCATCTATAAAACCCTTTCGTTGCTACCTTCTCCGCGATTTCAGCCATTATCTCCACCGATTGCATCTATAAAACCCTTTCGTTGCTACCTCACAATCATTTAACACCATCATCGTTTACGCTTTCACTGTTGTATGGCTTTGAAATTGTTACTGCATCACAATTCGTTGTCTTCTTTTAAGCCCTACAACCCTAAACTAATTGCTTTACATGTGAATTGCAGGTTCGATTGAGGAAAAGGGAGTTGAAAGAATAAATTGAAATGACGGAGGATTGCTAATCACAAGAAAATCAGAGATGCCGAGGCTGGGTTCCTCGATTCGATTGATGTTGCTTCTCGATCTACAACATCTCTTCAAACTGGTATTAAGGAAATTGTCTCATCAGGTCTTTCGCTTCCTAATCATTCTGAAATTTCATCAATGGCTGGAGTGGATGAAGCTGTTGTTAAATTCGTAAATGGTGAAATAAAAAATTCCATTTCTACTGTGATTGAGTTTTGGGTGAAAATCAAGGTATTCTAACTGTGACAGTCGGGCTAATTTTGGCATTTTTTTGGAGTATTATAACCCTGAAACTCGTGCTAATCTTGCGCAGGGTTAAGGGCACTGGTTCAGGTATATCTTGACTAGATATTGAATTATGTTTGAGATTCTTAAAGAATTATTCACAGACATCTCGATCCATGTTTGAGATTTTGAGCTTTCTTTGTGTATTTTTATTAGATATAAGTTATTAAATTTGGTTTCGATTAGCTTATTTTTACAGATGGCGTAAATGATGTTTGACTTTTCATGTCAACTGAATAGAAAACAAATTTTGGCTTCCTGGGACAACAGACAACTTCTATCTTCATGATTCAGATGAGAAGCCTGGTAGCAATTAGCCTGGTTGAATGTCAAACATCTCTTATTGGTGAGTTCTTCAAATTATTATGCATATTTGTTTAATGTTATCTTTTTTTCAATTTTGGTCCTCTAACGTTTTCTTTTGCAAATTTTTTTGTTCTTATAGGTTGCTGATGTTTTTCCAATTTGCTGTTGTGTTTCATGAAATTAATAGTTCTTTTTTGCATTTAGGTTTGTTCTTATAAGTTGGTTATTTTTCCCAGGTTGGTAGAACATGCCACCCAAGTGATTGACAAAATGTCTCAAAGAAATTTGGGAGACTAGGGGTTTTTATGTATGCAGATAAGAATTTTTATGAGGTTTGAAGAATCTTATGTTGGTTCTGTTCATCAATTTTTTCATTTTTCATTATGAACTTTGAATTTGTTTTGAATGTATACCAGACCATGGGAAAATGTGGTCAACTTTTACTCGAATGTTGTCAAGGTCAGACTACATTGCTTCAATTGTTTGCGATAGTTTTAAGCAGTTTTGCATCAATTTCACAAATGAAAAACTGCAACAACATTTTAACGAGGTTAGTTTTTTTTGTGTGAATTATTCATTAAACTATGGAATTTATATATATGAAACTATTTTTGTTAAATTTCTTTGTTATTGCAGCACGTGTTAAATTGGATTTTGCTTATTTTTGTAATTGTGATACAGGGGTGTTAGCTATAAGTCTTGCACAATGTCAATTGAAACCGATGGTTTACACAGGATGTATGAAATTCGGGCATGTTCTCACCCAAAAGTAGGTTCTACCTACACTTTAGCATATGAAATGTGGTCCTGTTCTAAAAGTCAACCATTTAAAGTTTTAACCAATAATCTTAAGAATTTCTGTGTATGCATGTTTTTGTCTTTTTTGTGAAGTTAATGGTTTATAATTAGTTTTAATGTTTTATGTGGTTTCATTAATATTGGAAAGCATCTCAATTGGCATTCTTAAGTCTGATTTTAGTAAGCCCTTTTGTAAGTTCTTCTCTTAATGTTTTAGTGAACTTTTAATGGATTTTCCATATTTCATATATTCCACGTTTGCTAAGTTTCTGGGTTTTCTTTGTTCCCAATTTATTTTTTTTATTTTTTTTGTAAATATCAATTCCAGGCTTCATTTGACTCACTATTACTGGATAGCCACCAACATATTGATTTGCTCACAATCTAAGGTAAAAAACTTATGGTTGATGTGAAAACAACTCAGATTTGCTAATGTTTCAGTTGATTGAATCTTGGAAATATGAGTCATAAAATTTGACCCCTGTAACTACTGGTACTTGGATATTTTGTGTTTACATGGCTTTTCTTTTATTGCATGTTCTTAAAGATTGATGGCTGGAGGTCGGTTTTTCTCTCTAATTCGTTTCTCTTATTCAATGAACCAGACATGTATTTGGTTATTTGTTGTAATTGGTTTCATTCATAAATGATTGTGACTTCCTATCTAGATAAAGTTCTTGGAGGTTTTCTATTGCTATGGACCAGAGTTCTCCTATCACTATAAGTTTTTCTCGATCTTGAAATCTTTGGATCATTCAAATGTATATTTTGTGCTAATTTAATTAGTTGTTGCAGGGTTATTTATGAGTTATGACTAATTTTTTGGTCTGCTAAATCAATTATTCTTTTCTATTTTCTGTTTGATTTCTTAACAATTTATGGTTTTAGTTAGATTTAAATAAGCTTTTGCAATTGATACCTAATTAGAAAATTATACAAATGAGGTTGGCGGCTGTTCGTAGCAATTGATATACACAGGAATGAGCGGCGGGAGAGTGGGATGCAATCGAGGATGACGATGGGGAGGTTAATTTGACCTTTTTTCAATGACGAGGTTATTCATTTTCTTAAACCAAATGTTATTTTCATGTACACTGCATCAATTAACATCATCCTTGATTGAGATCTTACTAGGAAGCTTGACCTAAAGACTCTATGGTCTGATATTGTTACAATTCACATGCCTAATGTTGAAGTTATTGCCCTCACATCCAATAGTAATCTGGTAATTTTCTCATTGTTATAACACTTACTTTTTTTGGATCATCACTGAACACCCAGGAGATGGGGTTATTTTGCATGCTACATCGAGACTTTTGATTACACCTCAATTACCCTTGGCTTTTCTTTTAATTTGAAACTCTTACTTTTTGTTCAAGGAAAAATTCCATACTACATGTATTTTTTTGAAGTATATTAAAAGTTGGTTTTTGTTTGTTTTGGATTTGAATGTTTGCTTTTCTTTGTTTTGCAGAATGATGAAGTTTCTTGAGAAATTTGTACGAAATTGTGACAAGGTAGGCCAAATATTATTGTATTGATTGCTTTTAGTGGTTGAAATTTTTTAAAACTGCCGAACCTGATAATTTTAGTGACACAAATGATTAAAAATATTGTTAACTTTGGTCATTTTTTTCTGGTGAAAATGGTTAAAAATGTTGACGTTTATATTTTGATGTAAAGTTGGCTAAAATTTTGAATTTTCATTATTGTTAGAGTGTTTGAGTGACAAGACGGCTAAGATGGGCAACATTTGAAGTCTCAATGAGTGTTAGAGTGTTTATTCATTGCTCAAAGAAGTCTCAATGAGTTCAGGGACACGTGATAGGAAAAAAAAATTGGTTATTTCCAAAACTTATCATTCTTTTCTATGTTTTCTCTACATTTGAAGCATAATCGTTCAGATAAGATCAAATTATTGTTTTGGTTTGTCAAATGTGGATTATAAAGTTTGAATCAGTTTCAAACTAACACATTTTTTCATTTTTCCAGGCATGTTTGCTCTCTTTATAACATCAGAGACTTGTGGGTCCAGTTACCTTTAAGTAATCCGCTTGAGGTGGCAAAGGATTTATGGTATCCTTTACAGTATGGTAGTGCCCCAGCGGATGCAAATGTAAATGCAAATGCTTTGTGGTTCTACAACATAAAACTTTCCTTTTACAGAGGATACAATTTACTGCGAAGCATCTGGGCTCACAAAACATTTAAAGTATTTTCCTTTGAGTCGGATTTTGTTCGTACCAATTTGTCGGGTAGATAAGTTGTTGGAATTTGTGAACTTTATGTTGACGATAATAATTTTATATTAAATTTTACCATTTACAATTTATTGTTGTGTTATTTTGGGTTAAAATTAAAAATACATTTCCAGGGAATTGGTGTTAGTGCAGGTCTGGAAAAGAAAAAAAATTAAAATTGAAAGTACGTTCCCATTATTAATGCAAGACTAGGAAATAAAAAAAATCCAAAAAAGTAGGTTGTTATTACTGTAAGACTGGAAAAGAAAGAAAACAAAAGTACGTTGCTATTAATGCAAGATTGGGAAAACCAAAAAAGCAAAGAAAAAAAATTGAAATTAGGTAGGCCGGAGTAGTCGCCAGGTGGGGTGCTGGTGCGGGTTCGGCCGGTAAATAACTTTTATTACAAATTTGGTCTGTAAAAAAGTCAGACATTGTCAACACAATATGAAAGTACGTTGGTATAAGTGGAAATGAAAAAAAAAGTAAGAAATTGTTTTGTTCATATTTGGTCCGTAGAAAATTCAGACATTGTAAATAACTTTTTTTTACAAATTTGGTCTGTAAAACAGTCATACATTGTAAACACATGATGGAAAGTACGTTGCTATAAGTGGAAACTATCAAAAATTGTAAACAACTTGTTTTACAGATTTGGTCCCTATTTCGTAGTACTTGTAAATAAGTTTTTTTACATATTTGGTCCCTAAAATGGCATAAAA
Organism: Cichorium intybus; assembly: GCA_023525715.1. Taxonomy (NCBI): domain Eukaryota; kingdom Viridiplantae; phylum Streptophyta; class Magnoliopsida; order Asterales; family Asteraceae; genus Cichorium; species Cichorium intybus. The sequence goes on from JAKNSD010000137.1 coordinate 91,425, forward strand.
GGATTTCGACCTTAAAATCAACAATAAGTCTAATTTACTACATTTTATGCAACCATTTCTTGATGTTGCTCTTTCGGACCAGTTCTACGTTCCTATAACTGACAAAAGGACATACATGGAAAAAACATTTAACACACAATGTGAAAGTACGTTGTTATAAGTGGAAATGAATAAACATTGTAAAAAACATTTTTATACACATTTGGTGCGTAAAATGGGTTAAAAGGAATTAGTCAAAAAAGGGCATAACTGGAAGGTACAACACGGTTTATCATTCAAGTTATTTGTGTAAATCTGTACAAATTTATTGTTACATACTATGGTATTTGAATTTGCTTATGTTAAAAAGAGAGTTTTGTATATAAATCTGTTAGTTCTGATGATTCTTTATAAAACCACTGATGTCATCTGATGCAAATAAAACCACTGATGTCAATTCTTTATAAAACCACTGATGTGAATTCTTTATAACAGTCGTTGACTCTGGTCGACATTGATTTACCAAGTTTGGTGTTCAATTACTGTATAATTTTCACTTATGATCTTTTACTTGCACCATCTTTCCAGTCTTTTATAAAGAGAATCAGAATAATTTACTCTCTGATGCATGGAGAATTGATCAGGTAATGTTGAGTCCACATATGTAAATGGTTGTTAAGTTGATTCATTTAATAAGTATAATTCCTTCTTTGCAGCTTAAAAAACATATTAGTGCAAAAGGTAAAGTCAACAACGTCGTGAAAGACAAAAACGAAGTATACCATGTTGCTAATGGAATTTATTCACGCCTAATACCCTTTTCAGCATCTTAATTTCGGTCATTCTATTTCCAATTTTAAAATATTAAATTGTAAATGTACTTTAAAATATCATAATGGAACATATTTGTACAAAATCAACTAACAACAGGGGCAAAACTGTAATTCAGGCTACGTTCTATTTAACAAATACTCAAATCTATCTAAATGACTAAATTTGTGAAAAATAAGACAATTGTATCAATAAAAGATGTCTAAAGGACCAAAACTGAAAAAAAAATCAATACCTTTAAGCGACCATTAGTGTAATACTTAGCTTTAATCTTTGAAAAAAATTGATTACTACAGGGGCAAAATTGTATATTATGCTGCAGGAGCAAAACCGTAATTTACGCTACATGGGCAAATTTTTGTGAAAATAAATTGCAATGTAGTTTATGTTTAATTACGCTACAGGGGAAAATTTGTAATTTACATTACATGAGCAAAAACCTTTAAGGGACCATTAATGTAATACTTAGAGTTTAAGGGACCATGACTGTAATACACTGCTGAAAGAACAGTCACAGTGGGCTCGCAGGGGAGGTTGAGATGGCGGTTACAGCAAGTAGTGGGCTCGTGTGGAAGGTTGGCGGTTACAGCAAGAAGTGGAGGTAGTGGCTGGAGGTTGAAGATGAGTCATGGAGTAGTGGTCTCGTGGGGGAGGTTGAGATGGTGGTTACAGCAAGTAGTGGGCTTGTGTGGAAGGTTGGCGGTTACAGCAAGAAGTGGAGGTAGTGGCTGGAGGTTGAGATGGGTAACAGTACACGACTCTCTCCCTCTATAAATACCTCCTGAAAAGTTTTCATTTAATTTTTTACCAGAGTTTAAGCTTATTGAAGTATTGCTCTTTAACCTGCTCTTGTATCGAAGGTGTTACGACATCAAATTCTAAACGGTGAAGGTAACGTGAGCCAAATTATCTTTTTCTTTGTTAATTTACCATTGTATTTAGATGTTAATTCATTTTGTATGTCAATTCAACATTGTATTTTATTGACAAGTTTCATTTTTTGTCCCGATGTAGATGAATCCGATCAACGACATTTCTCATGACAAGTCGATTCCTACCGAAGCTAAGGTAAACTGTAATGACATATTTGCCCTTCGTAAATATCGGGTTACTAATTTTCTGCATGTTTATCACTTGTGTAGATTTATTTTTTGCAACATGAGCGGGCTTATCGAGAATTTCTACAAGATGATTCCGTTTTCGGATGTGCAATATTTGATGAGATGAAAAAAAATTTGTCTGAAGAGTTGGGTCTTTACAAAGAAGACCCAAAGGTTTATATTTATAATTTTTTTACCCTTATGGGTTGTCCCCACCCCGTTGTATTTGGATATTAAGTTTATTTTTTGTCTGCATTTAGACCAATTCCATTGTCGAGACCTCCGATAACAACTTGCTTGCTGCTGATGCTAAGGTAAACTTTGAAGATGATGTTGCATACTGCGAAAAATATGAATTTGCCCTTCGTGATCTGATACAGGAGGATCCGCGTGAGGTACAATAGTTACAAAAAATATGGTTTGTAAGCCTTTTAGCAAGTTACATTTATATAGATGGTTTTTAATAGAAACGTACTTGTACAATGCAAACCTTTTAGCAACCAAACTTCGAAAATTGAAAGATGTCCAATTACCTCTACTCATTAACATTAATTTTACACAGGTCCATAATGGTAATGAAGGTGATTTCCTTATTGATTCTGGCATCAAGGAGCACTGTTTACACCGACAACGTAACGATTCTGATACCGATAGTGTCGAAATTATTGAGTTTGGCGAAACTTTTAGCCCTTACAAATCACAACTAGATAGGGAATTTGAGGAAGAGGTATGTAAGTAATAAATTTCTTATTTCATATCAATAAACGTTTTAAAGTAATTAATTATTTGATTCAGATTTGTCGGTTAGAAAAAGAAAGAAAACGTACTTTTGCACTTGCGAACTGGAAATGGGAGGAAGTAATTGATCTCGAAAGTTTAGGTGACAATGATCACGAGGTTGATTTGATGGATGAGGCAACGTCACCGGCACCACGCAAAAAGATTCCACGAATTACCACTCAACGTCGCAACCGTGTTCTCCGTCTCCGTGATGAATCCGATGATGATGATGATGTTACCGAGTGGTTTGGAATTTAATTTAATATCTTATTACTATATCTTTCTTTATATCGCTGCGTACACTTGACAATGGTTTTTTATGTTTCGTTATCTTAAATGACGTGATGAACTAATTCCTGTTTGATGAATGATGTTTATTTTCTTTTTATGAAAAATATATTTATTAATGCATTTTGTGTTATGTTTGGGAAAATTTATTTGTGTAGCATTTTGTTAAAATACGTTTATAAAAAAAATGAACAATTACCGTCTTTTTATAGCATGTTGCTAAAAAACGTAACTAATTTTCAACTATGCAACGACTATACAATAATTATTTAAATACCATGTTTTGAAAGTACGTTGGTAAAAATCATATTTTCATAAGTACGTTGCAAAAGTAACACATTTTCGAAGTACGTTGCTAATAACCGCAAATAATAATGAACAGTACAATAACTACACAGCTGTATGATTTAAAAAACCATGTTTGGAAAGTACGGTGCTTAAAAAACCACCTTTTGAAAACAATTGAACTAAAAATATGTGTACATGTGAATAATGAATGCAACTAGGTCACCAAAATAACCGAGAAGAGTAGTTTAGGCGAGAAAAAATATTGAGATTCTATATTACGAAGACACATGGAAAAATGGCACATTATAATAATGTCATGTGGCAATTTAACTTTGTTTTATTAGAAATGATAGATGATAGATTTTGGTTATTAGTGCTCGAGTCAACACTTTTGAAACTTCAACTAGCTATTGGGATTGCATAAATTGAGAGTAGCAACCGACTTAAATTTCAAATTTTATAGTACCATCGATCGACTGTACAGACGACTGAAATTAGAAAATCATATTACCGATTGGAATTGAATCAATTGACGGTTGTTGACAACTGATTCGTATTGCCATTGGTGGTTTACCTGATTCGAAACTTTGACCGATTCTCATGTTAATCGGTGGTGGAGTAGTGGTTGGTAGTTAACAATTTGGTGGGTAATGGGTGGTTATCGATTGAAAAGGTTGACCATTTCAGAGGTAGTGGCCGGCGGTTGGAAGGTCGTTACCGAGTGAACATTATGACCAAGTCTCATGTTGAGTCGGTGGTGGAGGCATGGTTGGCGGTTAAAGCAAGTAGTGGGTAATGGGTAGAAAGAAATGGAGGTAGTGGCAATTGAAATCGGAGTTTTGTACCTAGAAGTGGTACTTTCGAAAAGTATTTACCAAATCATAGTCTTTTTAAAATTTATTACCAAAAAGTAGTAAACTATATTTTGATGGATTTTATCGTTATTTTTACATTTAGTCCGTCTTCCAAATTTTCCCACCGTCACCCGCCATTGTCTCTTAGCCACCACCACTTTTTCATTTTTATTTTCCTGCCACAATTGTTTTCAGGTAACAAAAACTAAATTAAAAAGACAACGTATATAAGAAAACTTAAAATTAAATGCGAACCTCTAAGAAAAATTCAAACAAAGACATACATATCTCTAAATAAATTTCTAAATCCGGCCCTCTAAACTCCATAGACGATCTCACCTTAGACTGTCATCACGGCTCACCGGTTCTATGTTTTCCGACAAATAAAAACGCATGTGAAAGAAGAAAAAAAACCGTCTGTATCCAACAAGGGTGGAATCCCACACAATATTTACCTGTTAGGACCTTGGAACAGGTTCGGTGTACACCATCCACATGGTGAGTTTTACAATTTTTGTAAGGACAATGTTAATCGAGTTTTATATGATGGGGTCATTTACCTTATTTATTTTCTTACCAATAAAATATGTGAACCACAATCCTTTTACTACTATTTGATAAATAAATTTGCAACGACCATCTTTTAGTAAATACATGTTGTATTTACCATCTTTTGGTAAAAAAACTCATTGAAATCGTGGCTGGAGGTTGAAGATGAATCATGGCATAGTGGGGTCGTGGGGAAGGTTGGTCGGCGGTTTGTAAGGTGGTTACCGAGTGAACATTATGACCAAGTCTCATGGTGAGTCGGTGGTGTAGGCGTGGTTGGCGGTTACAGCAAGTACTGGGATTGTGTGGAAGGTTGGCGGTTACAGCAAGAAATGGAGGTAGTGGCTGGAGGTTGAAGATGAGTCATGGAGTAGTGGGCTCGTGGGGGAGGTTGAGATGGCGGTTACAGCAAGTAGTGGGCTCGTGTGGAAGGTTGGCGGTTACAGCAACAAGTGGAGGTAGTGGCTGGAGGTTGAAGATGAGTCATGGAGTAGTGGGCTCATGGGGGAGGTTGAGATGGCAGTTACAGCAAGTAGTGGGCTCGAAGGAGGGATACTGGAATTCAGGTGACCGTTAAAAATATTCAGTTAGATAACAGATGGGTCGTTCCTTACAACCCAAAGTTGGCAATGATGTTTAATTGTCATATCAACGTTGAGGTTTGTTCAAGTATCAAATCTGTGAAATATCTTTTCAAATATATTTACAAAGGTCATGACAAACAAGTTGTCCACCTCGATAACGACGGAGAAGAAGTCGTTTTTAATGAGATAAAGAGGTATCAATATGCACGTTATGTCTCCCCTCCCGAGGCAATGTGGCAGTTATTTAGCTTTCCGCTTGCTTATATGTACCCTTCTGTTATGCCTTTGCACGTTCATCTACCGAATCAGCACTTGGTTAGGTTCAAAGAAGGTGATACAATGGAAGACATTGTGGATAGAGTGAGACATAAAAAGTCAATGTTAACGGATTTTTTCGAAAGGAATAGAGTAGACAGATCTGCGAGACAATATCTCTATAAGCAATTCCCGAAACATTTTACCTGGAACCCGAAGACACAGTGTTGGAATCCTCGGAGAGGTAAATCTATGCTCGGTCGGTTGGTTTATGCTAATCCATCTGAAGGAGAGAGGTACTATCTACGGCTTCTCTTATGTCATGTTAAAGGCCCTACCAGCTTTAAAGATTTATGTACGACAAATGGTGTATTACAGCCCACATTTCGAAAAGCAGCTCTTGAGAGAGGGTTAATTGAGACCGATGATAATTTGTCTCATTGTCTTACAGAGGCTTCATTATTTGAATTTCCATGTGCACTTAGAAGGTTATTTGCAACGATTTTAATTTATTGTGAACCGGGAGATGTTCGGAAGTTATGGGATGAGCACTATGATTGTCTTTCCGAATATTATAGGAAGCAATATCAAAGCTCCTAACGAGTCTAGAATCTGGTACTTCACGACATTCAAGGTTTACTACAATGCATGGGAAAGGATCTTAATGATTTTGATCTTCCGAGTCTCAATGAAGATGCTATATTACAATCAACTATTTCCCGTGAGGTGCAAGAAGAATACACTATACTTGTGGATAACAAACACTTACATGCACGAGAATCTCTTAATGCCGACCAGAAATTTGCGTATGATGAGATAATGAGGTACGTGGATGAAGATATCACGGGAGTCTTCTTCATAGACAGTCCTGGTAGAACTGGAAAGACATTTTTATACAAGGCTCTGTTGGCTAATATTCGTTCCCGTGGTCATATAGCACTTGTAACGGCTACGTCTGGTGTCGCGGCTAATAACATGCCAGGAGGGAGAACAGATCACTCACGGTTCAAGATTCCCATTAACGTTGATAACAACTCGATGTGCAGTATAAATAAACAAAGTGGCACGGCTCAGTTACTTCGTGCTGCAAAGGTTATCATCTGGGATGAAGCATCGATGGCTAAGAGGCAAGCAGTGGAGGCAGTTGATCGAAGTATGCAAGACATCACAGGTGAGAACCTTCCGTTCGGTGGAAAAATAATGGTTATGGGAGGTAACTTTAGACAGGTATTGCCGGTCGTCAAACGTGGCACGCGAGCACAAATCGTAGACGCTAGCGTACGAATGTCGCGTCTATGGCGTTCCGTTATAAGGTTACGCTTAACTCTCAATATGAGAGCGGTAACTGATCCATGGTTTTTTGATTTTTTATTACGGGTTGGTGATGGAAATAAGGAAATAGTGGAAGGGAGCTTCATTCGGATACCTGATGACATGGCCATTCCATTCACCGGTGAAGGTAAATCGCTCGATGCTTTAATTGATGCAGTATTTCCATATTTGCAATCAAACGGGTATGATTCGGATTTTATCATTTCAAGAGCGATACTGTCAACAAAAAATAAAAGTGTTGATGACATTAATGATAAACTTATTGAACGGTTTTCTGGAGATCAAATGGTTTACTATAACTTCGATGAGGCTGAAGATGATAGCAATAACTTATACCCTGTTGAATTCTTGAACTCTCTAATTGTTAGTGGTCTGCCTCCTCATTACCTTCGTTTAAAAGTTGGTTGCCCAATCATGCTGCTACGGAATATCGATTCGTTTAATGGATTATGCAATGGTACCAGGTTGATATGCAGAGGTTTCTAGCGAAATGTGATTGACGCAGAAATAGCCGTTGGCGAACATGCCGGCAAAAGAGTCTTTTTGCCAAGAATTCCATTATGCCCGTCAGACGAAGACATGTTCCCATTCAAGCTGAAAAGAAAGCAATTTCCAATTCGTCTTAGTTTCTCTATGACGATCAATAAAGCTCAAGGACAAACGATTCCAAATGTTGGTGTATATCTACCGGAATCTGTCTTTTCACATGGCCAACTTTATGTGGCATTGTCCAGAGGAGTATCTCGCGTCAATACGAAGGTATTAGTAAACCCGGCCAAAACATTCATTTATGATGGATGCTACACAGCAAATGTCATGTATAAAGAAGTGTTATATGATGAATAAGGTACAATCGAAATCTTACTAATTTACAAGTATTAGCATATGTTTTTAATATAATGAATTGATGGATAAAAGAAAACAAGGCGTATATGTATTTTCAAGTTCAAAATAAGCTAAAAGTCAGCAAATCGTAATAAGGGTCGTACATGTATCTTGAAAAATCATGGTTTTTGTTTTTTAATTAATATCATTTTCTATGGATTTGACTGTGTGAGTATCTTTTGGCAGGTGAAGACTGTTTTTATAGATGGCCTCCCAACATATAAATCAAGCAAAAGAAAAATCATTTATGGTTCAATCAGAATGATGGGACCTTCCATATCATCCAGCTCAAAAGTCGGATCCATTAAGCCATTAGCAGCCTCCTCATCAGACATATTTGACGATACATTACCTTCCAAAGGTATTCGTTAAATTATTCAAAATAACATTGATTTCAATGAAAAAGAAAATGTCTAACTAGATTTTTCTTAAACACTTCAGATGTTCTTGATTTATGGCAAAAAGCTGATGTTGTATGTTTTGACGTGGATAGCACTGTGTGTCTGGATGAAGGCATTGGTGAACTTGCTGAGTTTTTTGGAGCTGGGAAAGCTGTTGCTGAATAGTCTACTAGGTTAAAATTGTCTTTTGTACTTAATTAAAAGTTTTTTTTTTCTTTTTACGGTTTATGTTTATAATTATATCAATTTGTTCGTGTGCTTATAGAGCCATGGGTGGTTCAGTGCCTTTTGACGAAGCCTTAGCTGTATGTCACTATTCAAACCTTCATTATCAACAATTCAATATTTTCTTGAAAAGAGCCCCCCCAAAGTATGATGCCCTAAAACCCTAAACCCAAGATTGTAATAAAGAGGCATGTTAACTTTTTTTTTCTTTTTGCTTTTGATTTGGTAGACTTTCACTTGGCATAATGGAATTGGTCCAAAAGCTCAAGGGAAGTGGTAAATTGTATACTTGATCTCTGGTGGCTTTTGTCAAATGATCAATGTAAGCAATCTGTTAATAAAAATAACTATTTTGAATGATATATTTTTGTTTTTTTATGGGTAAATTGAAGGGAATAGCAACGTACTTTACTCTTTACCAATATGGCCAGTGCAATTCATTTTTTTACCATAATAGCATTGTACTTGCATGTCTTTATCATTAATAGCAACATACTTACATTTGTTTTATAGATAATAGCAACATATAATTCCGTAATAGCGACTTAGCTTGAAATTTCAGGTTTATGCTACAGTGAAAGTGATGGTGACTGGGTTTTGGATCCTAATCTGACATGTGAGATGGGTTCTCTTTATGATGTTTCTTAAACTACAACACACATAGGAACATTTAACACGCATCTTTTTTTTGTTTCTGTTAGACAAAATTGCCCCTGCCAAATATTATCTTTTTTTTCTGTTAGAAAAAATTGCCCTTGCCAAATATTATCTAATATGCCTGTGTTGGACGATGCATTTGACTATAAAACTTGATATCACGATGCATTTGACTATTTTTTACCATAATTACTGCAATAATCCATTAGCAAAACCAAACCATTCAATGCATATCAAAAGACAGTTATTCAACGACAAAACTAATCACTGTCCCTCGCATTCGACGTTTCATGAAAGGAAAATAATCGCCATCCAAAAACTATTCAGGTAAATGAAATTAATCGTCGTCTGCTGCATAGCATGTGTACACACCAACTTCTTTTTCAATTTAAAATTACCAAATAAAACAGTAACCGCCTACTCATTACTAAGCAAAGCAACCTCGACACCCCCTCCCCCCACCGCCGTCGCATCGCGCGGGACGCCTGCTAGTATATATATATATATATATATATATATATATATATATATATATATATATATATATATATATATATATAGAGAGAGAGAGAGAGGGGAAGGTTCAATGCAGAACCAAAAATATATTGCCTAACTGCAGAACCATCATTAAAACCCTTAAATCATTATATTAACGTCTTAGATTAAAAAGATGCACTAGAAAGTTATATACCTTGTGCAGGGCATTATTCCCAGGGAAGGGCATATTGAGTTTATTAAACCATCTAGTTCGGTTCTCGATTCTTAGTTATTTGAGCATGGGTTGTGGATTGTTGAGCTAATCGATATCTGATACCAATTTATCAAACCCGCTTGATCCAGTTTGATACGAATTCCAGTTTGAAGCAATCGACTCCAGTTTGATGTTCCAATCGAGTTTCGGTTTGTTGCAGTTCCAATCGATTTCCGGCTTCAATGTCAACCAACAATCGATGCCTTCCAATCGATCACGATAGGTTGTTTTTTGTTTGATTCTGTGAATTGTATGTATGTATAATCGATTTTCGAAATGGTTCTCTCGGATTCAAAGTCGGGAAAAAATGATCGCAAAAAATCGTCTCTCACAATCGTACGTATTCTGATGTGTTCATTGATGAACATTGTTCATTGATGAACATATGTTCATTGATGAACCAACAATCGATGCCTTCCAATCGATCAAGTTAGGTTGTTTTCTGTTTGATTCCGTGAATTGTATGTACGTATAATCGATTTTCGAAATGGTTCTCTCGGATTCAAAGTCGGGAAAAAAGGATCGCTAAAAATCGTCTTTCATAATCGTACGTATTCTGATGTGTTCATTGATGAACATTGTTCATTGATGAACATATGTTCATTGCTGAACATAACAGTTTACGTTTGTTGACGATCATACCCTTTTACTTATATTTTAATCTTATAGTTAGAAACTTGGTTCTGCATTGAAACCATCATATATATATATATATATATATATATATATATATATATATATATATATATATATATATATATATATATATATATATATATATATATATATATATATATATATATATATATATATATATATATATATATATATATATGTCAATTCCATTATTCATATTTTTATTTTTTATTAGGAGTAATAACTAACAAGACATACTCAGAAATTAATTACTAAAACAACTCTTAATACTAATTCTTTTTCAAACAATAATAGATATTAAAATCAAACTAATTACACAAGTAACCTGCAAGTAAGCGATGATCAGTTAGGGCAAACAATATTAAAAGTAAAGGTTTTGGTATATACCAATACCAACTTGTACCAACCAAACTTGTTGGTAGCCAAATAAGTTGGTACCAAGTATATTTGGTACGGTACTGGTAATCAAATTTTTGTACAAATTATAATTGGTATGTTACACGGTATAAAAGAAAAAACATCGGTACAGTACCAATTCCACCCCTAATACCCACTTGATTTTTGTTGACTCTAAATTCCCATATTAACTAACGCATTTCAATTCTTGCGAACATGCTATATAGTTTTTTCAACCTTTAATCAATGTTACATCAAATTTTTTATATTAAAAATTAATTAAATAAATGAAAAAAAATACATGAATAGTCCTTGTAGTTTGGACTAATTTACGCATTTAATCCCTAACTTGTCTTTTTAACTCGGGACTCCATAGTTTATGTTTTTGTTGCACACTTGGTCTCTACCAGACATAAAAAAAACTATTTTACCCTTAGTAATTTATCAAGAACACAAGGTTTTACAAATTTTCTTTTGAAAAAGGGTAAAAGAGCATACGAATATAAATCCTGGAAGAACCCTGCAAAATCCTTTGAACCAAATGTAGACAAAGGGGAAGGAAATGGAAATGGAAAATGGGAGTAGGTGGTCGGATTCTGGCGAAGGGCAAGGAAATGGAAAATGGGAGAGGTGAAAGCACGGAGGGAGGGAGGGAGGGGGAGAGAGAGATTTCAATACAAATAATATATAATTAATTATGAATTAATTAAAAACAATAAATATATAATAAATTAATTAAAAAGGAAATAGGAAGGGTAATATAGTCAATAAAGGTTTGGTAAGGACGAAGCGTGCAACAAAATCAAATAATAGGGAATGCTCGAGTTAAAAAAACAAGTTAGGGACCAAACGTGCAAATTACCCCAAACCACAAGTATCATTCATGTAACTTACTCTTAAAATGATTTAAAAAGGTAATAAATAAATAAATAAACAAATAAAAATTTAATTAAAAAAACACAGCATTACAAATTAAAATGAAAGTCCAGACAATGATATTTTAAATTTCATAGAGAGTTAATTTATGATTTATAGAGTTGAGAAATAAGAAATGTGTGATTTCTAAAAAAGGTAGAGGGGTATTTACAAGGTTGAGGAGGGTAATTTTATAGAATTAATTTTTTTAATCAAGGTAAAGTTACCGGGTCCCACAAACCGAACACTTTTGCTCCATCTTTCTGATACCCGCGAGTGACGAGCTCGTTTTCAGGCCGGTGTCGGCTATGCGGGCGGCAGAATCCTCCTCCACCCAGAAGCCACTCATCCCACCTTATAATGATTTGCGGTCATTTCCTTCTCCAAAACTATCTCTTATTTTGTTAGGTGAAACCCACGTACAAAGCTTACTGCTTTTTATGTTTGATTCTGTCACAAATGATCAAATATTAAACATTGATTTTAGCTTGTTTAAGTAAATTATCAAGTAAGCATTATCTTATTTAATGTTTGGAAGCTTTTAACTTGAAGATTCAAGAAATTTATTGTATTTTTATTAACCCTAGCGTTTGGGGATTTTATGAGATCTGAAATTAAGGTAAAATATCATGAAACAAGGTGTATAAACATGTTATTGACCAAAGCTAACATTTTTAGTCGGAATAGGTATGCATTAGAGACTTGTACCTTGGAAAGAAAGTACAAATCTTGTTTGAAACTAATTAGCCGGAATTACAAATGCATTTGAGGAATAATTAGGTATATATGAGTGAAAATATATGCATACAGATTATTGTAACTTATACTTATGTGAAATTTATTATTGAAGGAGTGGAGACAAGGCACGTTATGTATATAGGTGTGAAAATATATGCATACGTATTATTATGACTTATAGTTGTGTGAAATTTATTATTGAGGAGTGGAGACAAGGCAGAATCTGGTTTTTATATACTGAGTATGGGTTAGTCATAATAAGAACCTTGACTTATCTCATTTGTACTCGATGAGTTTATGTATGGGTTAGTAGGTGTAAGTATAAAAGAAGTTGAAGAATTTGGCAATTGGAATGTAAATAGTGAAAAGGAATGGGAAAATAATGAATAGTGTTTTGTATGTCTACGCGGCGCATATGGTAGTTCTACATGGCGCGTAGACATGTTGATGAGTGTGGATGGCGTACTATGCGTTGTACGTGGCGCGTAGCACCTACATTCCTGTTATGACCTAAAGGACTTAAGTCAGTTATTAAGGTTTTTCTCCCGGATTATCCGAAATTAGAAGGTGCAGATAGAGGAGAGAACGATCCGCGGAGGCAAAACTGAGGAAGAATCAAGGAAGGAACTGTCACATAAGCTTAAAGAATGCTTGATTCTTAATAATTAAGGTAAGGGTTTGAAACTCTAAGTACTAATTCTGCTCTCTTGATTTGATTAGAGATATAGATGAAGTTATGGTGTCTGTAATTGATTATATATGATTATAAGTTTTTATAATAACTGGTAAATGGAAGTATTGAGAAGTTATATGGTTGGAACGAGTTTAATTGAATAAAGTTTACGGTGTTTGTCGTATACGCGAAGCGTAGGAAGAACTACGCGTCGTGTAGGATGAACATACATGCTACACGACACGTAGGTGGTCCGGACAGTGTGTAGTTTTCTGATCAAGTGTAGTAATGAGCATGTATTGGATTAATTGTCAGCTTTTGAGGATTTGGCGAGACTTGGATTGTGGAAAATATAGACATGGATTCAAGTGCAAGGATTCGAATAATTATATCCAAACGAGGTGAGTAACTTTACGTAGCATTGTTTTGTGACATTGATGCATGTTATGCTTTACTTGAATGGTGGATACTTGGATACAAACTATGTGATGGATGTTAGTATGAAATATATACATATATTTGTACGTAGGTAATAACAGTGGTAATTAGAATATAACACATAAGGAGGAGTATATGTTAATATTATTGTGTAATGTATGTATGTATGTATGTATGTATGTATGTATGTATGTATGTATGTATGTATGTATGTATGTATGTATGTATGTATGTATGTATGTATGTATGTATGTATGTATGTATGTATGTATGTATGTATGTATGTATGTATGTATGTATGTATGTATGTATGTATGTATGTATGTATGTATGTATGTATGTATGTATGTATGTATGTATGTATGTATGTATGTATGTATGTATGTATGTATGTATGTATGTATGTATGTATGTATGTATGTATGTATGTATGTATGTATGTATGTATGTATGTATGTATGTATGTATGTATGTATGTATGTATGTATGTATGTATGTATGTATGTATGTATGTATGTATGTATGTATGTATGTATGTATGTATGTATGTATGTATGTATGTATGTATGTATGTATGTATGTATGTATGTATGTATGTATGTATGTATGTATGTATGTGATGTATGTATGTATGTATGTATGTATGTATGTATGTATGTATGTATGTATGTATGTATGTATGTATGTATGTATGTATGTATGGTATGTATGTATGTATGTATGTATGTTTGTATGTATGTATGTATGTATGTATGTATGTATGTATGTATGTATGTATGTATGTATGTATGTATGTATGTATGTATGTATGTATGTATGTATGGTATGTATGTATGTATGTATGTATGTGATGTATGTATGTATGTATGTGTATGTATGTATGTATGTATGTATGTATGTATGTATGTATGTATGTATGTATGTATGTATGTATGGTATGTATGTATGTATGTATGTATGTATGTATGTATGTATGTATGTATGTATGTATGTATGTATGTATGTATGTTGTATGTATGTATGTATGTATGTATGTATGTATGTATGTATGTATGTATGTATGTATGTATGTATGTATGTATGTATGTATGTATGTATGTATGTATGTATGTATGTATGTATGTATGTTATGTATGTATGTATGTATGTATGGTATGTATGTATGTATGTATGTATGTATGTATTGTATGTATGTATGTATGTATGTATGTATGTATGTATGTATGTATGTATGTATGTATGTATGTATGTATGTATGTATGTATGTATGTATGTATGTATGTATTTGTATGTATGTATGTATGTATGTAGTGTATGTATGTATGTATGTATGTATGTATGTATGTAGTATGTAGTATGTATGTATGTATGTATGTATGTATGTATGTATGTATGTATGTATGTATGTATGTATGTATGTATGTATGTATGTATGTATGTATGTATGTATGTAATGTATGTATGTATGTATGTATGTATGTATGTATGTATGTATGTATGTATGTATGTATTGTATGTATGTATGTATGTATGTATGTATGTATGTATTGTATGTAAGTATGTATGTATGTATGTATGTATGTTTATGTATGTATGTATGTATGTATGTATGTATGTATGTATTGTATGTATGTATGTATGTATGTTATGTATGTATGTATGTATGTATGTATGTATGATATGTATGTATGTATGTATGTATGTATGTATGTATGTATGTATGTATGTATGTATGTATGTATGTATGTATGTATGTATGTATGTATGTATGTATGTATGTTATGTATGTATGGTATGTATGTATGTATGTATGTATGTATGATGATGTAAGTAGAAAGTAAGTCTTATGTATGAATTATGTATGTATGGTATGTATGTAAGTAATGTAGTTGTATGTATGTCTGTATGTATGTATGTATGTACTGTCATGTATGTACTGTATGTAATGTATGTATGTATGTATGTATGTATGTATGTATGTATGTATGTTATGTATGTATGTATGTATGTATGTATGAGATGTATGTATGTATGTATGTATGTATGTATGTATGTATGTGGTATGTATGTACGTATGTATGTCTGTATGTATGTAGTGTATGTAACTGTATGTATGTCTGTGAT